>JACEGR010001033.1:0-194667 GCA_014170235.1 Listronotus bonariensis
GTAGGAGGGAGGACAACCATCTTTATGGCGGACATGCTGAAAAGGGCCACTGAAACAAAGTACATGGCGCCACAGTAGCCAGTGGAGGGATTTTGGTATTTTTCCTTATTTTGTATCTATCTTGTCCTTTTTCATTTTGTCACCTGTACATAGCATGTAATGCGAAGGTCTGTAGCACGTATACACACGTACATCATACACACATACATACTAACTGAGTGGTTATAAATTGTTAGAGTATTTGTTCAAAGTATTATATTGTAAAATGGCTTTCCGCGCATGTCTGGCCATTTAACTGAAAAGAGATTGTTAAAACGTATCTGATTATACAGGGTGCGGCAGAATGGACTCCCAGATTTGGGTAGCAAATAAAAAGTCTACTATAAAATATGAAACTAAACTTTTATTATTTTCAAAAAGAGCACACTTTAAGTTTTCTTTAAACTATGTTTTCAAAAATTATATCGTGTAAGTGACGTGCCGTTAGCAGCGACACACATGCAAAGGCGTTCCTAGAAGTTCCGCATCACTTTTATCACCATGTCTTGAGGAATAGCAGCAGTTTCATCTCGGATCGCTGTCTTGATTTAGGAAAGTCAAGAACCAGTTGCCCTTAAGTTAGTAACCCATTTAAAAATTGTTTTCCTGTCTGGAACAGAGGCATTCGGAGGCAGGAAAGCGCGTACAAAATACTTCTTTTCGACGCGGTGACACATTCGTCATTTTTGAATAATAGCTCAATAACAAATCCACGTTGGTCACCAGACCAAGACATAGCGCCTAGTAACAAACCTTATCAATCGCCCAAGCGAATGTGACCATCCCCACCAATGTCCAACTCCCATTACCGATGTTCTAGCCTGATGAAATGTGGGAGTCCATTCTGCCGCACCCTGTATTAGAAATGATCAAAACTCTAATTTAAGTGTGGACGATTGTATTCAAAAATGTGCGTTGATGACTGGGGTGGAAAAAGCGACAATTTACAGAATTTTTAAACAAGAAAAGAGGGAGGTATAATTCCACCAAAAAAGCGATGGGCACAAGTGAAAGGTGAAGTAGCCAGAAATAATACTACGTTTAAACTAGTAGATACAAAACAACTATTTCAAATTGCCATATCTAATGCTTCCCCAGAAAACTGGAAATAATGTGTCGAACATGTATTAGAAGTAGAAAACAAAATGTGGTCTTTGGATATAATAGTAGATACAACTGTTGAACCTCTAATTATTATACAAGTAGACTCATATATGACTCAAGTAGTGATAGTATGTCAGATATGGAAGAATGTGAATAACTAGATGTAGATTATGTAGCATATTTAATTAGGTATAGATTATATTTTAAATAATTATTTTTTAACTATGCATTTTTAATGTGTATTATTAAAATGGTTATTATTAACTTTAATTATACCAACTGTACAATATTGATATACTATAAATTTTAAAATAATTTTTTACACATATAAAAGAAACAAGATTTTCATTTTACCTAAACTGTTTAAAAAGGGTATGTTCCCAAAAATAAACTCAAGCGCACCGCCACTGTCAAGGTTTTTATCATATTATTCCCACGTAAATACAGGTAAACATCTGTTATTCCTTTGTATTTAACCCAAGAGTTTGACGAATATTAGAACAAGGTTTGCCGGCCTAAAATTATAATGCCTTATCAGTGCATTACAGGTAGAATTGAAGAAAAGTATTTATACTCGGACTAACACAGAAAGCGAATTGCCATAAAATTAAATGATTTATTACTCTCTCTTCCAACGAAACAAGGTATAGCATTTTTATACTTCTAATTAATTTCAAAAAATTTAAAAGGATTAATTCAAAGTGTTGTCCATGTTGATTTTAATTTAGTTAAAAAACAAATTTTAAGTTCATGTATGTGGCTAAAATAAAAGAAATACCAAAAAATTAAAAAAACAGTGTTAATTTATAAATAACGTTTATTGCAACAAAAATTACCTGTATGACAATACAAAAAAAGAAAATACAGCTAATACTCTGTGGGCCCTATACCCTACTTCTGAGTAATGAGTTTACACGTCTGGGCATAAAAATGATTAAATTATTAATTAATTCCTGCGATATGCGGTCCCATTTTTCTACGGCGGCTACTGCAAGTTCCTCCTCGGTTCTAGGTTGTGGATTGCGATTGTGGATAGCTCTGAAAACAATATCCCACAGATTCTCAATTGGATTCATGTCTGGGGAATTAGCTGGCCACTCCTATCTGTTGATTTCTTTAGCATTAAAAAGTTTCTGAACTCTTCTGCCTCGATGTGGTCTGGCGTTATCATCCATGAAAATAAAATTCTCTCCAGCGGAGGGGAATGACAATTGGCCTAATAACGTTTTCCATGTAAATTTCGCTAGTCATATTTTGTTGTATGCGAATTATCCCCCTCCCCCCAGAACATTACTGTTCCCACTTGATAGGGAACGACTTCACGAGGATAGTTTAATTTTGACTGACGCCCTGGCTCTCTCCATACCCTTTGACGATGGTCATCACTGACCAGACCAAATCTTCATTCGTCAGAGAAAAGGACTCTTTCCCACTGGGCTAAAAGCCATTCCCTATGGTTTCTCGCCCACTGGTGTCAAGACAATAAAAGAGGTACCCTTAAAAATATTCGGGCCCGTAAATTTTCGCTGTGACGTCATCTGCGAATGGTATTGGTGGAAATTACGTGGTTAAACGTACCTTGGAAATGATCTCTAATGGCTGGGGCCGTTGCGTTCCGATTTCAGCGGGTAAATTGAATAACATATCTGTCCTCCCTTTCGGTGGAAACACGAGGCCGTCTACTACGAGGCAATCTTTCTACATTTCCAGTTTTTTGATACCTGTTGATGATTTGACTCACAGAAGATCTTGGAATATTTAAACTGGCCGAAATATGGTGATTGGAAAATCCAGATTCATGCAGAACAATTATTCTTGCTTTGTTATAAACAGAAATTTCACGTCCTGGCATTTTCAGTACTATTACAAATATCAATAAAGAATTATTGCACAGTGAAATAAGCCCAGGCACTAATAATACCGGCCTTACTTTGTCATCTGAGCTTCCGCGGATGCATGGTAGGATAAGGACTTCCTTAATAAGTATAGTGCCCGGCTATTTATGTCGGTTTTAGGTCGTGCCTTATTTTGGTCTTATTTTAAATTCGGAACTGTTCGTCTAACCGAACGGCTGCCGATCACAAAATCAAAAAGTTTTTAGAAGTAAAAATACTTAAAACCTTGCTTTTTCAAATGTATTTCTATAATTGTGTTATAAAAAACCCTACAACACAAAACAATAAAGAAAAACCACGAAAATTTTTTCCCTTTTTTTTAGGTTAATGGTACTGTCAACATGATTTGCAATAACTTTAAATTATGGGTAAAAGCACTATTTAAATAAGGCTGGCATTAATAATTCCCGAGCATAATAAGGCAACTTTCAATAATTCTCTAATATTTAAATAAACCCAACACATACTTTTGAAGGAAAGATGCGCTATTAAAAAGTTCTCTCAACATTTTTCAATAAATTCGCTTCTTCAAAACTTGTCGAAATTGTTTATGTTGAATAACTTTTGAACGAGCAAAATTTATTAAAAATGTTAGAGACTTTTTTGTAGCGCATTAAATTTTCATTAAAATATTTATTGGATTTATTTCAATATTGAAATTTGTAGTAGTAGCAAAAATCCAAACTCAAAAGACAAAACTGAAAAAAAAGTTCAAAGCCCGATTACACGGAAACGACTTATTTGACGACAATTTTGAAAGAAAGCTTTTTGTAGCAAATTTAAGTTTCTTTAAGAATGTGTGTTAATACAATTTTTCAGATCAACGATTTGCAAGTTTTGCATATAGAAAAAGATTGGTGTCCAAAAATCTGTTAGAATATTAAGGGCTCTAACTTTTACAATATATTTTTTAATGATATTTTTACAGTACTGTATATTTTTTAAAGTTTACTACCCTGTATCTCGAACGTTAAGAGAGTTAGGGCGTAGATTTATTCAAACATTTCTTCTTAAAACCACTGGAACTACACCGAAATGTGAGATTTGATGAAAAAATATAAACCCAACATAAGTCGCATGAAGAGAGAACATTATTCTCAAGCAGATCTTATTATAACCCTGTTTATTTAAGTCTCTATAATGTAAATAAATTACAAGTTTTAGGTAAAGTGCCCTCTGACGATATTTAAAAAAGTACTTTTGTCATAAAATTTTAGAATCTGCAAAGCTCGATTTGTGTGCCAAATATGAACTGGATGGGTTAAAAATAAATGCAATATGGCGAAAAAACCAAAATAAAAATTGAACTTTGACGGCTTGTTACTCCAAAACGAATGACATTTTGAAAAAAAAATTATGAAGCTTATTTTGTCAAGAAGAATCACCCCCTTAAGTTTCATGATCGATTTTTGAATCACCCTGTATACTTTATCCCATTTTGATGAGGTAGAATCAATAAAACTTAATTTTTAGAAAATAAAAGGTAAAATAAATGTTCTTAAAAATTATTATTTTAAAATAAACTTGAAATTGAAATGACATAAGTTTAATATTACTATGTTTCCCTGTAGTTAGTCGTTTCAAGTGTTTTTTGGGTAAACGGAAGCTTGTTATGATAGCTTAAGAGGAGATTTATTTACTTTACGTCTAAAATTTTATATTTTCTGCGGATGTTGGTATTAACATCAAGTATTAAGTAAAGATTTATGTTGATGAATAAACATCTGGAGAAAATTAACTCTTCACTCGATATTTAGGCATATCATAGACATGTTCTATTGACTTTAAATCGGGGCTTTGCGGAGGCCAGTTCAGGGTTATGAAGGTAAGGGATTTTATCTAAATTAAAAATGTGTAGGTATCATTAATTATCGAGTTAATAATCATGGCAAAACCTAGAACCAGGGTCTTGGGTCTTTAAAATTTTGGAATAACAATTTACTGTAAAATCCTCGGAAAAATACGATTGAAACGCAACATATTAAAACATTTAAGTAGAAAAAAATGCACGTTTTTGTTTACATTAAGACTGTTTGACACGTCAAACACCAGCTTGATTCTTACAATTAAATTTCAATGTGTTGAACACTAGTAGGTGGCATACGTAGCCCGCTGACTGCTTAAATATAGTTAATACAATTTAGGGCAAAGAAATGTTTGTTAATTTTTAAACTATAAGTGGATACTAAAAGGCTAATGCTTAAATGCTTTTAAGTACGGGTAGGTACCCAAGCAGCAAGCTGACGTCCTATTGACGTCTCTTTTAGTCATTTTTGGTCTCATTTGGTCAGCAAAGACGTCATAAGATGACGACAAAATGACGTTAAATTGACCTCCCTAAGTCACAGACCAAAGACGTACCGTTAATGACGTCATAATGTCGTCTTTAAGATGACGAAATATTGACACATATACTTTTTTTAAGCTAAAATTACGATATTTTATTTGAAAATTTAAATAGGAGAAAACTCCTTACTTCTTGCAATTTCCTTGCACTGCAAGGTCGCATCTCTCGGGACACTGTCCAACCTGGAGGTGCAGATTTTTACACTAGCCGAAGATATTTCTTTTAAAGCTAATTGAGATCACCAACCGCAGACCGGTCTCAAAGTATTTTGGTCTCATAGGAACGGTGTAGGGGATAAAAAGCGAAGATGTTGAATAAACGTAGTAGTTTATTGTCCATTACGCCATCTATCGGTAGAGTTTTTTCTACTTCAATTTTGTAAATTTATTAGTCTTATTGTTCTGTCATATGATATTTCGGTTGGATTTGACACAAATCATATGTCACAAAATTTTTCTAGCGGGTTTTCTAAACGATGACGTCATTAGATTTGTATGAGCTGGTATGACGAAAAATGACGTCGAAAAGACGTCATTTCAACGACGTCAAAAACACGTCATTAAAATGACGTCATTATTTTGGTCTGATGACGTCCTATGACCAAAAATGACTTAAAAATTACGTAATAATGACGTCAGCTTGCTGCTTGGGTACGGTGTAGTTAGGATCAACTAGAAGCCAAACTAAGCCGTTTTAAACATTTCGAAAACTATACATTTTTGGAATAGACATCGTTATACAAACTTACCCCTATTTTTATTGCTTAATAGAATAAAGGGGTATATAGGGGTTTCCATTTAAAAAAATTACTTAAGGTTTTTGTCGATATAATTTTTAAGGATTATTTTTGACTAGTCTGCATATTTATTGCAGATGGTGATTTAATGGCTTGCGAACGTACTATACATAAAATATGTTTAAAAATTCACGCAAAATTTAAAAAATAAATAATATATAGGGTATCCCATTTAAAATAAGGAAGTTGACATGTACTTCCAGTGTAACCGGAAGTGGAAGAACTGTCATATATTTTAGTCGTAGGTGTGTCCCCCACTAACTTTATACAGGGTGTTTATTAAACATATGGCAAAAATTTAGGGCGTGATTCCTTATGTTATTCTATGAAAAAAAGTTCCTATAAACATATGTCCGGAGTTGCTTCCTTACTGAGATACAGGGTGTTAAAATTCAAGAAAAAATAGGTTTTTTCCAAATATTTTTATTATGCTTAGGCCGATTTGATTAAAATTTAGTACATTTATTTAAAGTAATAAGGCGCTTATTTAGTTCTAACCAGATTGTTATTATTGGGTCCAGGGGCGTCCCAGTCTTCATCGGTTCCGCTTTGTTGTTGCTTTACTGGTCAATATCCCATAATACCAACTTCCATGTCTTCACAAGTTTAAAAGAAACCGATGGTAAATTTCTTCGATGATTGTTAAGTTTAGGTATAAGACAGGATACATATAGAAGGAACAGTTTAAAAATGTAGATTCGGTGCTCTTTGATAAGAAAAAAAACACAAAAAACAATAAATCGGCATGCTTGTCTTCGCGGCCGCCTTTGCTATATTTCTTTTATGATATGCCGGTTGATGCAACTGGTCATCACACTATAGGATAGAAATTAATTTCTTTGGTCAAAATTCTGAAACTTACCAATCTAACTTAAAATGAGGTGCCTTTTACTGGAAAAATATTATAAATTATTACAAATGCTTTTTGGTTAGTTCTGGTTAGTAACAAAACCTAAAACTTATTATATGTTATTATAAATTTACACCTCCCATAACATTATTATTTTTTATTGTACAAAATAAACTAAAATGTTAGCTTGTTTGGTTAATTCGGTAGTATTCTAATTAGTAATCCGATTATTATTATCTCATATTATATACAAGGTACGACAATGAGTATGATTTTTTAAATGGAATACCCGGAATATTATATCACCACCAAAAAAATCTTTAAAATGCTTTAAAAAATACTACAATTTCATGTGTCTATCTCAATTAGTTTCGGAAATATGACCATCCAAATCTGAAAAATAATTTTAAATTATTCTTAGAAGCGTAATAGAGATACATCTTTCCAACTTTTTTATTTTTTTAACGTATAAAATAAATAAAAAACACTGGTTTGTTGGGTAGATTCTGTAGAATCCATATCTTTCATCAGAATGCTTTTATCTTTTAGGATATACAGTGTAGGACAAAACATATTAAATTTTAAAATGGAAAACCTTGTAAATTATAAAAAAATCGTGTATCTGTCCTTACACTCAGAAGTAGCAAAAAGTAGGAAGGCAATTGTAAGTACAAAAACTGATAAAGAAAAAGTAAAAAAATCTTTGACAAAAGTAGCGAGACTTCGCGAGACTGCATCGGAAACACAACAATAGCTCTTATTATTTAAACTCTTTTACTTTTTTTAGTAAACAAGGCTAATAATAAACTAAGTAGATTAAATGTTGTATATTTATGTTTACTTAAAATACATTTTCAAGTTTCCTATTACCCCAATAGAAGTCGTCATATCCTTTTATAATTTTGCGTACATGTAGTTTGGAGTGTCTACTTTGAAATACACAGCATGAGCCATTAAAATTTCAAAGTTGCTTTTTGGCCAAAATAATGGATTTCTATCCCATAGTGTATCACCGCGTCGCTGTAAAGGATAGCGGCGCCTTTGTATAAAATAGTCCGATCGCAGGCGGCCTTTTTTATGTTTTTTTTGTATTATTTTTAAAGGGTACCGAATTTGCGCTTTTAAAATGTTCTTACTATAAAACATAGTTAGAATTTAATGCATAATTAATGAAAATGTAGAGAAAAAAAGTGAAAAGAAACTAAGTTGAGAGTCTTATTTTTGGGCCACCCCTCGGGCCAACCTTTATAAATGAAATTACTAGAAACAAACCGCAGCCAAAAAGTAAGATCGATGTTTTCATGTGCTTTTTCCAAAAAATAAATCACTAACTTTAAAATAAATTTATTCCAGAGTTGGTTCGTATTCGAATACTCAGTATTCTGAATAGTATTCAGAATACATTTTTCCGGTATTCGAATACATTTGTGTGTTTGGTATTCGGCAGAATACTTTTTGGTTAGTATTCGGGATTCTGTATTCGAATATTTCAGAAGTATTCGACGAATATTTTTTTTTGAGTATTCGAATACCGACGATCCGAGTATTCGAATACTAAAAGTGTAAGCAGTATCCGAATACTAAAATTGTCATGATTAGAATAACAAAAGGGAAGCAAAATAGGGAAAAATGAGGTAAGGACCTTTTTTTTGCTCTTTAAATTTAGGTTACCTTTTTGTAGTAGTATTCAAATCTTTTTGTTTTAAGTATTCCAATACCGATTCCGGATATTCATGAATACCTAGTATTCGAATACTTTTTTCTTCCAAGTATTCAAATATTCGGTATTCGAATACTTTTTTCCGGTATTCGTATTCGTAACGTATGTCCTAAAAGTTTTGGCACAAAACTCATTGTTTTTAATTTTAACAAAAACAAAATAATATCAAGTTGCCTTTGAAAACAAAAGTTTATTTACTTTATTTACTGTCAGTTGAGATTTATTTATTTTGAAGTTTTCGCTTTAAGATGTCGTATAAATTAGAAATAAGAAAAAGTATCTACAAGGTAGTTGGGCGGATACCCAAAGCTGAAATCTGTCGAATATTCCAGAATGAAAACATTTCCCGCAGAACCATTTATAGAACAATAGCGGAGTGCTAGCAGGGAATACCATGTCTGAATCTCCCAAAAGTGGAAGACCACGTGCATTTACCGCACAGAGGTCAGAGAGATTGGTGAGAAGAGCAAAAAACCAGATTGGAATGTCAACGAGGAGACTGGCTAGGCAATACAGATCTTCTAAGAGTACGATATCGTTGGAATTGAGGAGGAATGTTTGAAGATGTTGTCGTCAACTGTGCCAAAACTTTTAGGACATACTTACGTTATTCGAATACCAATTTCTAGTATTCTGCCCAACTCTGATTTATTTCAACCCACGCGCTCTCATTGTACGTATAAATCACACACTTAGACGAAATAATTTTTTTTTAGTTCTTCGGATTAAGTAATAAAGCAAACTTTATTATCCTATATAAAAAAAAACAAGTTTGTTAGCTGACTTTAAAATTTTTTGATTAAAAGCAGCCTATAAAATATTACCTTAAAAATACTGGCTATATTAAGGTTAGCGCCAAAATCGTAGCCGCCTCTAGCGCCACTTTTCCTCGGGCCGGCACTGCTAGTCCAGCTCTGCCTACTTCCTATAAAATTCTAAATCCATATAATCTGACAACCGTTAATTATCTAATAATTCATAGAGAAACATGATTTATTACATTTTAAATTAATTAAATGTTGCAAAGTGTTAATGCAGCCGAGCAAATTGTTAATAATTATAAACAATTTCAGAGTTAATTATATATTTGCTGATGCTGTCTATTAACATTTATAATCTTTTAAACATATTGAAATCTCCCACATCAAATATCGGGTTTAAAATTTTTGGTTTAATTTAAATTCAGGGGTTATCAAATCTGGTCATAACGGAGGTTACCCTCACGGCTTTGTTGATGATGGCGGTATCAGAAATTCTTAAACTGTTTTTGGGTCTGTTCCACTTAAAGTGTCCCATAAACAAGTAAAAAATAAAACTTTTTATTCTTTCTAAATTGTTTTAATTCGTTTAACCAACTAGAATTGTTAAATTTAATTAATTAAGTCCTAAATTTGCCCCTTAATGATATAAACAACATTACCCAATTACAAAAAAATAGGGATATTAAAGATGTTTACAAAACCTCTATTTTTTTAAGCAAATTTAACACCCTGTATTTTAAGAACGAAGAAGTTTCGGATTCATGTTAATATGAATTTTTATAAGACGACTTTATTAAAGCAGTTTGGTACTACACTTTACCAAAACCCTGTATAGGGATTCTTGAAGTGGAAATATGAAACTAACGCTTTTTTACGATTAATTTCTACCTATTAATTTTGACCAATAGCTATCAAGAAACGGTATGTCAAATATAAATTTTAAGTGGAAAAATTACTTTTCCTACGACCACATGTGAAAATAGTAAATAGCACACTGTTTTCATGCATAGAAAATGCCTTATATCACACTAGTGTTGTAAAGTACTTTACAACACTAGTGTTGCAAAAGTATAATATAAAGCTGTCATCGCTGTCATTGTTATTTAAAATAAATTTGGAGTTATCAGGCTGTTAATGGGATTTACATTGAAAAAGCCATGCAATATTTTTTTAATGAGGACCTTTTTTAATTCTTAAATGATAAAAAGCGACTAGGGTAGGTGATTTTTGATATAAAAATATTGTTAAACAGTATAATATATCGCAGTAAGGAAAAGTATATATCACCCTAGTGATGCAAAGTTTTCAATTGTTTTCTTATTTTTTCCGTGAAGACAAACAACTTTTATTGTTTTTTTGCTGAATAACTTGTGGTCGTAGGAAAATAGTGTACAGTACTCGTGTGAAAATGACTTTCTTACACTCGTGGGTTTGTCGCACTCGGCTGATGCCTCGTGCGACAATATTCCCACTAGTGTGAAATAAGTCATTTTCCACACTTGTAATGTAATATACTATAACAACTGTTAGCTGTCGGCAGTTTTCCCCGAAAAAAAGTCAAAAAAATTCGTGCAAGTTTGACAAGTTGCAAGCTATATACGCGCATTTAGTTCTGACGTCAGGACGCAGGCAAGGAATCCAAACAATAGATTTTTATTATGGAAATTCGTGATGAAAGTTAAAATAACGCGATTATGTGAGTTTTTGTGTGTTTTAAAGTGTTTGTGACTAGTGTCGGCTATTTGAGACACTGTGACTCTAAATTTTCGTGATTATTTGTGATATTCATTCACCTAACCTAACTATGTGAACAAAAGTATAATTTTTACGATCTTCAATCGATGATATTAATGCTGAAAGGTTCCTCGTAATCCATTTTGATAAAACTAATATAAAATATCTTAAATAGTGCCACTAATGTAACAAAAATGAATTATTAAGTATATTTTCAATAGAAACTTTTGTTTGTTTTATGGTGAGGCGAGGGGGTACAGGGGTTTGTTGGGATTCCATTCAAAGCCTTAAAAATATACCTCTAGAGTCAGCCTTTATGGCAGTGTGAAAAAGCGCATCAGAAAGAAATATGACAAGAGTATAATCATAAAGTAACATACCTACGAATAAGAGAAACCATGGCATGCTAAAATTTTCGTACCGCTTTTGCGGCAGGCTTGGCGGCAGGCTTGTCATTTTTCCAGTTTACACTTTAAATGCGTCGGTCGAAGCCTCGCCTCGTGTAACATCAGAGGTGGGGAGACACGTAAGCTTACTGAAATGACTAACTGGCGGTATTTTAACGAGAAACGAATAAAATTATATTGGGAGTTTTCGCATGACCTGTCCTTAAATCGGCTATTCCATGATAACTCTTATAATTTCCTTACTCTATGGTATAATCTATCGCTCTTGGTCCTGCTGACCACTATAATTATGCAGAGCTAAAGATGGCTAAGGTTTATTGCTTTTAAGCATGCGATTGTTTGCACAGCTAAGCGGCAAGACTGCCTCTAATAGGTATGTTCTTGAGGGTAGAAAAACGTCAACGTCGTGTGACGTCACACTAAATGCGCGTATTTCTATTAATTATTGTTCTTATTGTTTTAATAAAAAAATATGTTGTATTAAAATTAAATGTTTATTTAACTCAGGAAATAATCTTACCAAATATCCCTCGTGCATCTAATTTTTCCTGTGGAAAAATACATAACAAATAGCATTTGCGAAAGTGGAATTATTTTTGAAACCACTCTCGCTTATGCTATATGTTAAAACAAATTACTTTTATTTTTTCCGGAAAAATTAAATGCGCTAGGGATATGACCCCGAAAATCTGCAGTTTTTTTGGCATTGAGACCCCTTTGACTTCTGAATTGTTAATATGGCAGTATGTATTTATACAGGGTGGTCTTATCTGCTTAGGTATATTTGTTGACCCCCTATATATTTTTATTTTCAAATAAAAATAAAATCCGTTTTCCCATGCGACCCAAACAAATATTTAAAGCAAACGATGTATCGCTTTGCATTCTGTTACTTACATATATAATATTACAAGAGTCAAGAGCCAGTGTTCTGTAATAATTTTGGTCAATTAATTTTAGATAAAAATTATCTCATAGCCCAATTATCGTTACAGAGTAATTGATGGAATAAATTTTGCAATTAGCCACTTATTTTGACAATATTAATTGATTCTGACCAAGGACACCAGTATTTAATTATTTTTTTGGGATAACAGTCTAATCTCTTGGTGCTTAAAATAACAAACTGAAGACAAGTTAAAAATAAACATTACATGGTAGTTTTCCGATGGTCGTATACACACTGTTTCAGCTATTTTTAAAGGTATATTGTCCAGTAATGCAATAACAAAGCAAACACGATTAAGAACAAAACACACTAGGTCCTCAAGTCTTGGTACGCTCACGGTTTAGGCAAATATTTTACATGCCTTTTAAACGAATTAGCTTAAATAACATTAATATAGCATGTTAAATATTTCACCGGGCTGTGGGCGTACTAAGACCCGAGCGCCTAGTCTGCTTTGACCTTTAGTCATCCAATCCGAAATGTTTACATGCCGGCATTAGATTAGATTAGAATAGGGCCGGGATAACCCATGCACTGAAGCCGCTCGGCTTATTGTTATGTCTAGGTGATGTCAGCCAGGCGGGACTTACAGTTTAACGTGGGTTCCGAACCACGGTTCTATGAGCGACAACTTAAGACCTCAGCCCCCAGGGGGCACTACTGAACCTACCAACTGAGTGGGGTCCGCATATCTATGGTTGCGCAGGACACGGCAAAGTGTGTTCCGGCGCCCTGGTCCTTTGGTGGCCTTCAACGTCGATACATTTTGCACTTTGTCCGTCTGGTGTTGAGCTAACCACTAAATTTCCGACCAACTTATAATAAGTATTTGGCCTCAGCAGTATTCGAACCCACCTCACGTCCGTTGTGCGCTCAACGACTTAACGCCTTACACGCTAAGCCATCAACGGACTACACACATGGCGGCATTCGCGTTAAACCATCTTCCTTCCACGCATTGCCTATTTCAGATTCTGAATGGCTGATTCTGTATATAAATCTGAATAAATCAAACACAGTTATAGTCCAAGATCCGAGAAGGAAGCAACCTTCACCCATCTGTTTATCAAGTGACCACTGTTTAATATCAAATATACAGGGTGTTACCACTGATCTCAATGGATTGCCAATGTTATTACCTGCGCGAAACTAAAGTTACATTTTATAGGCGAAAAACGGGTTTGTACGCGCAAATTGAGGGTGAACGCGCCTGGTGCGAAACAGACTATCCGCATTATCGGAAAGAATTTGTCGACGGCGTCCTGGTTTTTGTTCGGAGTACGGTAGCTAATGAGAGTCACGATCAGATCGCGGACGGAGGGTACGGGGTGCCGGTATTTGTATTTTGCCACGGCTTTTAAGTACGCATGTTCGTCCACCCGTCCATTTGTTTAATGCGCGAGGTCGTAAAAATCCGAAAAATGCTTCTTGCCACTGCGGATCTAAATGTAGGTTATCTATGAGTGTTACAGAAGAATTAAGGGCAGATTCTACATCAGGAAAATTGATATAAACATGGGTCCGCAATTTTTTTGTTCTCAATATACAAGGGTTTAAACTTTTAAAAAATAAAAAATTTTGAAAACATTTATTTTAGTAAAATTTGTTTGCTAGATATAAACCTTATTTAAATATGTATTTATTTTGGTGTTACATATTTGCAAAAAAATATATAAAAGCTAATTTTTAAAAGAGAAAAGTTCCCACAATGCTTTTTTTACGGTCTAAAAATATGAAATTAAGTGGTTTTTTTTCTCTTAAACTAAATAAGATACGAAAAAATATTAGAAAACATAAAAGTTATACACATTTACACAATCAGTGGCGTATCAGAGACAAGAATGAGACGAGCAACTAAATGTAAATAAATTATCCGAAAAAGAGATAGCTGCTGGGCCTTCCTTGTCTGTCTTCAAGGAAGGTAAACGCAGATGGCGCGTGAGTCGACTTTATCGTTTACCCGCCAAATTCAAATTATATAGCTGTGCCATTTGCCCTTAAAATTAAATACTTGTTTTTTTTCTTATTACTATAAAATATTGGGGTTTAGTTCAATAATTACACACTTCTAATTAAAAATGTCATTTATTTGGTTTTCATGAAGATTTTTTCTTACAGATAACAACCATGTCATTATTACCTTAAATTGTCTATTAAAAAGCGCAAATTTTATATCACTGATAAGTGATGACTAATAAGAGTCTATATTTAAAGTCCAATTAGGGAAAAACTACGAAACACACAATAAATCACAAACAAATGTAAACAAACTGTCCAAACAAATCGGCCATAAAAATATCCAACACAATATCAAATAACATTTCGGCGTGACTGCCTGCGACAACGTTGTCAAGTTAAAATTATTCGATTCTTGGTAGTATAATCAGGTGTTAGCCAAAGAAAGACATTGAAGTTTACATGCAGAAATTGTACACAACTTGGCAACAATGAAAAAGCGATGATTGCACCCTCTGCGATTACCTCCCATGATAAATGACAAAGTTATAGAAACTTGCGTTAAACCAGAGAGAGATAAAACGCAATGGACAAGTTTCCAGGACCAGTAACTCGTCTCATTGTTGTCTCTGGGCATACCGTTTTTTTGTTGGAAATATTCCTTCAGTTGCCTCTCGAGACGCCACTGGACTTATTAAATGTTATTAAGTTAGTGATAAATTACTAATTACCCCTTTAATGCCATAAATAACATTGTCAAATTTAAACAAAATTTCGTAAGGGATATATAAGATATTAACAAAAATGTTTTTTACTGGTTTAACAACCTGTAGAATTTTTAAAAAAATTGTGGCCAAAAATGCTTCGTTTTTGAGATAAAGGGTGTTAAAGTTTTAAGAAAAAATGCTTTTCTTGTCATAACTCTTTTACCACAACAGATATGTTATCAAAATTTGGTACACTTTTTTCGACCATAAGATTATATTTTTAGCTGTAAAAGTTTTTAAAAAAATTCTACCAGTGGCGTTCTAAAAAACTGTACAGAATTTTTTTCAAGAAAAATAGTACCCCACTGCTTTGTTTCAAAATCAATATTATGTTTGAAATACTCATTTACTTGGGAGTTAATTTGGTATCGTGATATTGTGTCGTACCACAAACCGTTTTCGTTTAAAAAAATATAAGCCATTTTGATTCATGGCAACATCGCTAAAATCTCATATGATGTTTTGTATGTAAAATTCGTTTTTGTTTAATTTGTATTAAAGTATGGTCAGATACTTACATTACTACAACTTAAATTTAATGAAAAAGTTTTTTCCTTTTCGGAAGCTTTTACACAGTCAAAAACCTGACTTGAAAATAAAACACCATATCAGTTTAGCGATTTTAGCTTTGGTCGTGCATCTAAATGGCTTTTATTTCTTTAAACGAAACCCGCTTGTGGTCAAAAAATATCTTAAGACACCGAAATAACTCTCAAGTAAATGAGTATTTTAAATATAATACTAATTCGAAAAAACGCATTGGCCTACTATTTTTTTCTTAAATAAAATCAAAGTCGGTCTATATAAGGTCACGACATTCGGCCATATTGCTTTGACGTGTTATGACGTCACATCTCCCATTTTTCGGCCATGCTGTTTAGTGCCAGAGATATACAGTTTATTGTATTAGTAGAACAACCGTTTACAAAACAGTTTTTAATTATTATTAAGTTGTAAATTCTTTTACTTTAAATAAAAAACATTTGGAATTACATATTTCAACAAATATCACTTCCAAAACAATGCAATGAAATGCTGATGAATGCTCATCAGCTTTGATTTTATCCAGTCTTGCCAACTTTTCTCCGTGGAGTGCCCTTCCTTGCGTCCCCGACCTCGAATCGCCTAAAAGTTGAGGATATGTCGTAACCTTATAAATATAAACTAACCTTGAAATAAAATAATCTATATCTTCAAATGTTGTTACAACGCCACAAACACACAAACTAGTTGTGGTAGGAGAGTTAGGATAAAAAAGGCATTTTTTTTTAAACTTTAACACCCTGTTTTGCGGAAACAAAGCACATAATTTTATAAAAAAATTCTTGCATTCTATACAGTGCTAGACTAGGAGGCTTAAAAAAAATTAAATAAAAAACAAACAGTGATATTACACCTGGTAATCTAATGGCATCATCCACATATCACCCAGTTTAAAAAGTTAGAAGATAATTTACAAGAATTTGGCTCTTTCACAAAACTACACACTTTTTTTTTTACTGTGTTTATACTATTAAAGGTGTATTAAGGTTAGAAAAGTTATAAAAAATATCTTAATTATTATTTTAAAATATTATTCTAAAAGGTGTTTATACGGGGTACGCTTAAAAACAAATAATGAAATTTAAATATATATTATACAAAGTATTCTACTCCCTTAATATCCTACCGCTGGAAAATGAAACTTGTCTAATAAGTAGACTCGATACAGCCTCACTGATGTGTACCTCTAAGGCAGGCGAAACCGGTCTGGGGAGAGAGTCGTGGTGGATAGCATGAAAAATCAGAAAAATTTGAATGTTTAACTGTCTTAAAAGGGAGTAAAATACTTTGTATAATACACCAAGACAGTAGGGAAAACAAGGGCTATTATTTAGTATAAAAATATACAGGGTGTTCAGTTCATAAGAAAACATTAAGTTAGCATCGTAACTTAACGCAACCCTGTATAAAAATCGAATTATCTTTATGATTTTTTGATATTTCTTATAATAAATGATATATAGGGTAAAATAAAAAACGTCAACTTTTCAATTTCCCTCGTATATCTTAGAAAAATAATTTTATTAAAATTTTAACTACGCCATTTTTAGTTTCTCCAAAATCGAGCCCATAACATCCACATCGGTTTTTTAATAACTCCAGTAATAACTGAGATAGTCAATAAATACGGCCAATTACACCCACCCTGTATAGTCTGAAACTAATGCCAGTTTTTTATGCTCACAATGCATTGGAAATTAATGCTTGGTGGTAAAATATCTATCTATCTCATTTTGGTAAAAAATTAGAGATTGTAGATTATGAAACGAGGCCCCTCATGGCCCTCATTTACTTGATAAACTTTTCGATCAAAAAACAAACAACTTTATTCAAATAATTAATTATCCAGATACAAAATAACCTTATTTATGAGCACAATTATCTGTACACACCATTCTTAAATAAAAAGAACTTCATGGGCTATTTAATATAAAATAAATTAAAATAAACGGACCCATTTATCATCAAACCATCAAATCAAAACCAGTCAGAAGGTCAAAGAGTGCCCTTTATTACATGTTTTTAACGCTTGAATGGATACTTAAAATTGGGTATACAATATTATGTCATAGCTCCTAAAAACAGGACCATCCTTTCCGCTATTTTGGTTCAGTGCCGACCAGTGGTGTATGTTTTACATAAATACTTTTAAAAAAAAACGAGTTCAAAAAAATAAATTAAACTCATTAAAATGTTAAAAAAAATAAAAAAATAAAGGCGGGTAATGACATATGGTATTAAATTATAAAAAGCTTTTGTTTATTTAGTTATTAACATTGAGTAGTTTACCTCATATTATGTTATTTATGTTTTACCCATCTATTATTGATCTGTAATACCTTAGAAACGGAATAAGTTATGGTAGCAATAATACCTTCTATCACACCTAGGGCATTATAAGCGGGCATTATGATAATGCCCTAATGCGCTAATATGGAAATTTTATTGCTTATCCAATTTTATTTCTCTTACAATAAAGATCAAGTTTATACAAAAATATATTTTTCTTTAAACAATACTAAAAATTAAACTTTATTTCCAAAATAAAAATTACAATTTTGAAATGTCCCGGAAAATGTAGCTGATCCCACTATAGAATGGTCGGTGTTTTTTGTGATGGTAGCAGCGGTGGTAGCACTAACGCTATTTTGTATAGAAGAACAGTCCATTAAAGAATTTTCAATAGTCGATACGGAATTAACCTCGGAATTAACTGAATTGGCAATCATTTTGGCTACTTTGTTTTTGGATGAAATACTTTCTTCTATACATATATCCTTCAGCTACTGAAGAGCTTTTTCATTTCCCATGTTGTTTTAGCGTTTCAAACGAAGCACCTGCCTCAACAACTAAAGTTGACGATGTGCAACGCAAAGAGTGGCCGGTGTAAGCTTCTGCATTATCCAATTTTAAAAATTTTGCGATCAATGTTGGGACGCTTCGTACCTCGACCTTTTCTATAGGTAAGAAAGAATCTTCGCTCCTTTATTCCAGCTGGTCTTAATGTTGTGTACTTTTTATTAAATTTAAAGCGCCTAAATCTTCTTCAATGATAGTAAAACTTTTTGAAGTTAAAGTTTTAGTTTCTGGTACCTTTATAACCAAGATTGTTCCTCTATCTTCAATGTCATCAATAGTCATTTTGACCAACTCATCTCGTCTTAAACTTCCAAAAACACCCATTACCAATATGACTTTGTGTATCAAGTAGATATCATCAGAAGCCTTCTTAATAAATTTTAATATTTGTTCTCCTTCCAAAACTTTAGACTTCTTCGGGACGTATCCTTTCGACTTAACTTTTAAAAAGATATGAGACGATGGTATTGCGAAATGTCTATATTTTCATAGACCATCAACGTAGACCTTAGGGTGGAATACTTGGTCCAGAGAAAGTTCGGACTGTATTTTCCGACTAAAAATAATAAAGTTTGTTAAACATTGTATTAAAATAAAATCAATAAATTACCAGTTCCTGAAAATATGCCATTAAAACGGTTTCGGTTATTTGAAGAATTGCGTTCGCATCTTTCCAAATACCAAATATGCCATACTCCCGATCATACTGTTGCCTTGATTTAACTGGCAAAAGATTTTCGGTCGCTTTTATGGCCTTTTCTCTTATATTTTGTGGAATGTCTTCCATTTTGAGCAAATCGTTAAATAAAAAATGCCAACTGACTAACTGATAGAAACATCAAAGTCAAACTTAACACCAGTCATTATCTACTTACGTATACAGGTACAGGTGCAACTTATTTTTTATATTGTGAATAAATAATATAATTAGTCATTGAAAAACTCTTTTTAGGTAAAACATAAAGCACTGTATGCACCACGAGGCTTTACTGGACTATAATGCCCATCAGGTCGAAATCTAGCCCGAGGGCCTCTCGACCTTCAGGGCATTATAGTCCTAGTAACGCCCTTGATACATAAATAGCTATACCCAACCTCTTTTTTTTACTTTTTAGTAAGTTTTAAGAAACCGTTTATTTTTGTCTTTTTATTTTTTTATTATTATTATTATTAAATCGATAAACATTTATTAAAAAACACTACTACACTACTTTTTTGGGATGTATTCGAATACTCATTGTTTAGGGTGACAAAAGAAAATATCATGAAAATTTGAGCCCTTAATATTATTATTTAGAAGTTCCTTTGCTTTATTTCAGATTTTTTTATTTGTACTTTGGCGTCACAGCTCTAACTATTGAGGTAAACAAAACTATGCGGACATGTGTAGAGAATTAAATTGCCTACAAAATACGTTTTTATAGAAAAGTTTCGCTAGATGAACCGTTTTCGAATAATCAAGCTTTAAACATTGATATATTTTTTAGATTTACCTTTTTATTTTGAAATTTTGTAACTAACGAAAACATAAATATATATTAAAAAAACAACATAGATTCATAAAGGAAATTTAATGCTCTACAAAAAGGTCTCATATTAATTTTAAATAAAATCGTTATTTTTAAAAGTTATTCACAATTTAAGTTAAAAAAATTAAATTACTTTTTTCTTCATTGTTGAACCAAGTTTTTTTACTCATTGGAACAAATTGATATATTACATCATTGAAAATCATAATTTTATCAATCTTATCGCTTAAAATATCTAAATTTTATAATATATCAAACCTATTCTAGGTTAATAGCTATTTGTTATATGAAAACGTAGATTTACTGTTTTAGCTTAAGTATTTTATTTTTGTTATTTACAAAATTCCAAATGTAAAAAGGTAAATCAAAAAAATATATAAATGTTTTAAGTTTGATTATTCGAATACGGTTAGTCTGGTGAAAATAAAAAGACGTTTTTAGTTTAGTTTTAGTTTAGTTTTCATAGAGGCTCCTGAATAACAAAAAGAAAAGAAACAAATACATCACCTAAAAGTAGAAACGACTACTTGGCTGGTTACTTTAAAATTACGGGATGGATAACCCCGGGTCGCCAATGAAGGCAGTATATATATATATATATATATATATATATATATATATATATATATATATATATATATATATATATATGTACATACATACATATATATATATATATATATATATATATATACAGGGTGTCCGGGAAAATGTGGGAAATCTCTCGCACACGTATGGAACAGATGAAAATAACACGACAAGTTTCCTATAAAATTTTTCCGTTTAAGCCCCCTGCGGAGATATGATCCCTAAGGGGGCAGCTAGAAATCGATTTTTCGTGAATAACTTTTAAAGCGCTCTGTATAATTTGATAATATTTTAGTACGATGCATACTAGTAAAGACCTCTTAAAATAGTGCCCTTGAAACTGATGTCGCTTCTTTAGTTTGCCAGGGACGGACTAGTTTTCGCACATTATTGATAATATTTTTACGCCCTGTATGGTGAAGACACAAAAATATGTTTTTGGGTAGTTTAAAACCTTTTGCTAAAAAAAGGTACTTTTGTTTGACATCGATAAAATGAGCCGTTTTCGAGTAAAAAATTATTTTAACAATAAGAGTTCTGACCTGCTACGAGAGGACTTCAATACTGAATCAAAATTACAAATTACATCGAAAATAAAATATTGTATTATTAAACAAAAATAAACTCTTATTGTTAAAATAATTTTTTACTTGAAAACGGCTCATTTTATCGATGTCAAACAAGAGTACCTTTTTTTAGCAAAAGGTTTAAACTACCCAAAAACATATTTTTTGTGTCTTCACCATACAGGGCGTAAAAAATATTATCAATAATGTGCGAAAACTAGTCCGTCCCTGGCAAACTAAAGAAGCGACATAAGTTTCAAGGGCACTATTTTAAGAGGTCTTTACTAGTATGCATCGTACTAAAAATATTATCAAATTATACAGAGCGCTTTAAAAGTTATTCACGAAAAATCGATTTCTAGCTGCCCCCTTTAGGGGATCATATCTCCGCAGGGGGCTTAAACGGAAAAATTTTATAGGAACTTGTCGTGTTATTTTTATCTGTTCCATACGTGTGCGAGAGATTTCCACATTTTCCCGGACACCCTGTATAAACAGCGTATTGTCGAAAGTTCTTAACAAATAGGAAACTTTTTATTATTAATTTTACAAAAAAGTGTCTCTTCATAAAAAGTCCTGCTTGATGAAAAAATACATTTCCACAAAAATATTTAAAGGTTGGATGTACAGGGTGGCTTAAAAATGACTTGTTTCCAAATTAAAATAAGGGTTATTTCTAACTACGGTACCAAACTTTAAAGGGTGATTTCTTATGTCATTTTATAATGAAAAGTGTCTTATAAACATATGTCCGGAGTTGCTTCGTTTCTGAGATACAGGGCGTTAAATATTTTTAAAGGTCTGTTTGTTTAAATATCTTAAATACGAAGCCAGATACAAAAAATGTACTTTACTAAAAAGTTGTATTTTTAGTTGCTTTAAAGGAAAAAATATAAAAACTGCATATAAAGCCAGTGGCGTACAGTTTTTCTCCAATAATATTGGCTGCTGTGCCCAGCTGTATGGCGTTTTATGTAGTTTTTATATTTTTTCCTTTAAAGCAACTAAAAATACAGCTTTTTTAAAAACAAACAGACCTTTAAAAAATATTCAACACTGTATCTCAGAAACGAAGCAACTCCGGACATATGTTGATAGCAACTTTTATTTATAAATGACATAAGAGTTTAGTACCTTTACTTAGGAAATAATCCTTATTTTAATTTGCAAACAAGTCATTTTAAGCCACCCTGTACATCCAACCTTCAAATATTTTGTGTTCATACGGGTACGCTTAAAAACAAATAATAAAATTTAAAAAAACCACAAGAGATAATTATACGATGTTACATATATATATATATATATATATATATATATATATATATATATATATATATATATATATATATATATATATATATATATATATATAGAGATGTGCATAATTTTTTTTACCTTGATAGTTAGGAAATTTGACGCAAAAATAAAAATACAAATAAAAAATCTAAATTAAAGGAGAGGGACCCCCCTAAATAATAATGTTAGGGCTCAAATCTCGACGATATATTTTTTGTCACCCTTAACAATATTTTTGATATATTTTTCAAAAAAAAAACTATATTTTTGATCGGCAACAAATACTGACGTTTCTTTTAATTTTCGCCGATTTTCCGTTTCCAATTTTACCAACCTAGAGTTACTTACAAACACCTTGTAGAATAGTTATTAGGAACATGATCCTTATAAAGAAACATGAATCATTTTCATTGGAGATAATTTTTTCCCATGTTCAACTTTAAAAGAAAAGAGCCATTAAGCCACAAGATGTATTTACAGAATGTGATCAGTTTGAAAAATGGCGCCCACGATATTTTTAAACAATATAACCATAAATTGCGTTAATATCAACAAACAATAAACAATGTAAAGTTTGATAAATGAGCCATTAATAAAGTTTTTAATTTATTTTGGTCAAGATCTGTTTGTAAATGGACCGTTCGATTTAAAAATCAATTTTCGGCAATTGAGGTCAGATTGATGCATTTTAGTTGCCGTGTCAGCGAATTAGATCATCAATGTTTATAGATAAAATTTGTTTATTCACTTTTTAGTTTAGTTTCTGTTTAATAAATAATGCACTTAATACTACTGGCTTTGCATAAAATATACAGGGTGATTCAAAATCGTTTGCGAAAATAATGGTGCAGCTAGGGATGTAAAAATTACCGGTAATTTAAAAATCGGTAATATTACGGTAACATTGGTAATTCATTAAAAAAAGGCTTTTAAGTAATACAAGTTTTTTTATTTTAAATATGTAAAAACAAGAACGTTTTTTAAACTAGTCAGAGTCAGAATAGACTACGTAATCATGCTCATCAACCTCGTCATCTGATTCTTCTTTCCCATTCGTTAATTGAGTCAACTTTATAACTTTAAAACCACCAAAAATCTCTTTCGATTTAATGCATCCAAAACACAATCATGTTCCTTGTCGCGAAAAAAATCATCCAACACTCATCCCTTTGCTTATAAGTGGCCAGGTTTTGCAGAGCAGGGACACATTTAACCTTGTGGGCATCACATTTGAGAATAAACTTAACTGGCATAAACACATTGTATCTATAGCCACCGCAGCTTCAAAAACGCTCTGGATTTCTTTCCGAGCCAAAAGTATTTTTCTCCTTCCAATTTATACACTTTGTATGTGTCCCAAATTCGACCCTCTCTGGAATAATTGCTCTCATGTTTGGGGAATAGCATCCTCCCCTACAACCCTCAGCATTCTTGATGCCATTCGAAGAAGGGCTGTCCGTCTTATTAATGATCCTCTACTCACTCAAAGACTTCCTTTCTCTTGCCCATTCGATCGAGCTGTGGGAGATCTATCGCCTCTTCTATAGAGCGTGAGTTTTCTGAGTTTACGGCTTCTTGCCCGACAAACTCATCCAGTAAAGTCTCCTCCTCTCTGCAGGCCCCTTCAACAGGGGAACTCAGTGAGGCCAGTGCGCATGCATCCCTATACAGCTCAATGGGACAGGTTGCTCCCGAACTCTCCTGCACTTGCCCTGCCCTTTTATCCCTAGAGTTTCTAGACTGTGGAACCTACTGCCAGCGGAGGTCTTTCCTTCCCCAAATCTTTAAGTTTTTAAGTCCCTTGTTAACAAACTTCCTCTTACCCTGCTTAAGACACCCACGGTTCGTTAGTATTTAGGCTTTCAGCTCGTGGATTGTCCAAAGATAAAAAAACTATCGACTTTTTCAATTTCTTTTTCAGTAGCTTCTACTATTTTTGAATAATCTTCTACATTTAGTAAATTATAATTGTGGGCAACATAAGTTAGTTTTCCGACCTTTTTTACGATAAGTCTGTTTCTTCTTTGACGAAGTATAAATTCATAAGTTCTAAAGGTTCTTTCGGTTGCGGCTGTTGACGATGGTAAATTTAAAATGTCTACAGCCAATCTACTTATTTCAGAACTGGAGCAAATTCCCGCCCGCCAAACGAGCCCATGACATAGATTTTTCGCTGAAAATGTCTAATTCCTTAGCAAAAATATTAGGTATAACTTCTGATTTTGTACCTACTGTTCGGGTGCTTCTATAATAAGATCAACTTGTTAAGAAGAGTTTGGATGGCGCTCTTTGTAGTTTTACAGATAAACTCAGTTGCATTTAGAATTTTTAGCTTCAGCCCTCTGCTTCCAGTTAAATTGTCGCCGCCTTGATTTGGATAGAGTATAGGAGTAGAAAAAAACACATTATTTCCAATGTTACCAATCTCAGTGTGTAACATTACGTAATATTAACAAAACTACTGGTAATTTTACCTCAGATAATATTACGCTTTACATTACTAGGTACAGCTTTATATATTTTTTTAATCAAAATGTCGTTGGTTTTTAAGATACAACCCCTCATTTTTTAATGCTTTTTTTATCTTTGGACAGTCCACTGAAGGCTGAAAGCCTAAATACAAAACGTACCGTGGGTGTCTTAAGCAGGTAAGAGGAAGTTTGTTAACACGGGACTTAAAAACTTGAAGATTTGGGGGGAAGGAAAGACCTCCGCTGGCAGTAGGTTCCACAGTCTAGAAACTCTAGGGATAAAAGAACGAACGAAATGGGAAGTTCGGGGCCTGTCCAATTGAACCGTATAGGGATGAATACGCGCGGCACCACGAGTTTCTCTGTTGGGAGCTGCAAGAGGAGGGACTATACTGGATAATTCGTCGGAGCAGAAGCCGTAAAAGTATCTATAGAAGAGCGATAGATCTCCCACAGCTCGACGATGGGCAAGAGAAGGAAGTCTTTGAGTAAGTAAAGGATCATTAATAAGACGAACAGCCCTTCTTTGAATGGCATCAAGAATGCTGAGGGTTGTAGGGGATGCCATTCCCCAGACATGAGAACAATATTCCAGAGAGGGTCGAATTTGGGACACATACAAAGTGTATAAATTGGAAGAAGAAAAATACTTTTTGGCTCGGAAAAGAAATCCAAGCTTTTTGAAGCCGCGGTGGCTATAAATACAATGTGTTTATGCCAGTTAAGGTTATTCTCAAATGTGACGCCCACAAGGTTAAATGTGTCCCTTAAATTGTTTACTTAAACAAAAACCGATCTAAGTCCGCAACTGGATGCACAGTAAAAAACTATTAAACTTTGTGTATTTAAAGTTTGTTTCTATCTCCATACATGTCCGAGCAATAAAACATAATAAAATCGACGAGTTTGAGAACTACCCTGTATCATACCAATATATTATATTAATATCAATATACCGGGTGACAACGAAATTACTTATCCAGCAATTTATTTTCTTTCAGTACAACCGCATAGTTTTCAAATTTTGGAACATTATATTGTATCACCGGATGTTAATTTTAGATATAACAGCATCTGTGTATTACTTCCGGCTTAACCGGAAGTGATATAAACTTTGGTATTTTAAATGGAACACCCTGTATATTTCTAAGGATTTGAATTCTACAGGTTATTTCTGATATAAAACTTTAAATATATCCATAACCTAATTTTTTGGTTTTGGAGAAAATGGCGTTTGAAAATGTCCAAACGACAACACAAAATGCAGTTTTATGGGAAAACAAATAAACAATTACAAAAATTTAAAATGCCCAAAACAGTTCTTTTAAACGGCTCTATCTTTGGGGATCATTATAATACTACTTCCTGTTTAACCGGAAGTGCTATAAAATTTCAACTTCTAAGTGTGATAACCCTGGTAATTTTAACGGAACACCTTATATAATATTTAAAATTTAAATTCTTTAAGCTATTTCTGATATAAAACCTATAATACACCTATCTTTTTAGTTTTAGAGAAAACGGCCTTGAAAATTTTCTGACGACGTTCGGACCTTCTCAAACTTCATTTTCTCTAAAACTAAAAAAGATAGGTTATGGGTATATTATAGGTTTTATATCAGAAATAGCTCAAAGAATTACAATCCTAAAAAATATATAGGGTGTCTATTAAAGGTAGAGCCTTTTAAAAGAACTATTTTAGGCATTTTAAATTTTTTTGATGTACTTTTGTTTTTCCACAAAACTGCATTTTGTGCTGTCGTTTGGACATTTTCAAACGCCATTTACTCCAAAAACAAAAAAGTAAGGTTATGAATATATTTAAGGTTTTCATATCAGGGTGTTATATTTAAAATCCCAAAGTTTATATCACTTCCGGTTAAACCGGAAGTAATATACTGATGCTATTATTTCTAAAATGGTCATCCGGTGATAGAATATATTGTCCCTAAATTTGAAAACTATACGGTTGCACTAAAGAAAACAAATTGCTGAATAGTAATTTCGTTGTCACCCGGTATATCAATTTTAATTTTTTAATAGAATACCCTATTAATCTAGTAGGCTCTGAAACTTTTTATAATGTCACATTCTGCCTTAGAATTGTCTCAGGAATCGAAAAATGATAAAATATACAGGGTGCTCCATCTTAAAAATTTAAAATAGGAGCCTTTTCCGGTTAAACCGGTAGTGCCAAAAAGTTACAAATATGCGTAAACTCTCCTCTTCCTATATTATTTATCCATACCAAGTCTCATTTTGATATGTCTAATACTCTATGAATTATGGTTTGTCTAATAAATTCATTGACATCCGGTATAATCCCAACCAAAAAAAAACTACACTGTACATTATATTTTTATGCTTCACCCTGTATATAAACGAACATTTATACTAATGCAGTAAATACATAAAATGCGTATTACATTTGACATATAGTATTTCTGTTATCGTGTTTTAACAGTCTTGGCACATGTGTTCTAGCCATACAACTTTAATAGCTATATGATCTCATTATGCCTTCTCCTATATAAATTATTTTGAAATACGTATTGGTACTTAATTCTTCTAATATTATGTGTGTACCTACATAAAAATAGTTTACGTATATGAGGGACGTTCCAGCGATAACTAAAAAGTAAAAATAAATTTTAATTAAAAAGACTATTTTAAAAACACACTTTTGTTAGAATGCACTAAAAAGAATAAAATAAACTTTTTCGTTTAATATCAACATATAAAAGTCATTACAAAATTTATATGATATAAAAGCTTGTCATGAGATTTACCTGTGTAGATAAGTAAATAAATAAATAAATAAATAACTTGATCTGATTTGTTTTAATTTTTAATTTTCAAAGTAAGTAAAATTAAGCACTTAAATCTTGGGACAAGCTTTACAGGGTGTTTATTTAAAAATTTACCACTCAAGTTTATCTGCGAAAAGAGACAGATTTGAGACAATCGCCGAAACACGTCAATTTTATTGTGGGGAAAGTTTTTTACAAAAAATTGAACCCTTCATCCCCTTAGCCCCAGGGCTACCAGGCCAAAATTCTTAAATGAGAAGGGGGTCAAGTGATACATCATTTTAAAGTTCCTGACGAGTACTTCATAACCCTCAAATATCAAGTCAAGTTTAAGAATTCACCCAAATACCTGATTGAGATGGTCGTATTTCTGTAACTAATAAAGTGTATTTTTTTGTTAAAATCTTTTTAAAAATCTTTTCAATGGTGCTACTAGTGATAAAATACATGGTAGGATAAAAAGTGTATAGTTTTTTTAATGTAAGCACCCTGTATTATATCACGAATAAAAAGATCCTTAAAAAGAGCTTTAAGAAAATAACCCATTAGGTATACATACATATATTACTTTATTACTTTCGGATATATGGTTATCCCAATCAGGTATTTGGACAAATTTTAAAGTACCGCCATTTTGTAGTAGGTAAAGATATTGTCTTTATATTTTAGGATTATAAAGCACTCGTCAGGAGCTTTAAAATGATGTATCACGTGACTCCCTTTCCCATTTGAGAATTTTGGGGTGGTAACTGCCGATGGCTAAGGGTTAAAGGGTTGCTGTCACACTTTTCACTCTGTACATACCACTAGTGCTAGATTTTGAAATTTCCTTTTCCAAGGCTACGAATATTTTGAAGAATTATCCCAGCCGCAGGCGATGGGAAGAATTCTTCTTAAATACCTGTGGCCGAGAAAAATTTCCCGCAATAATTTAAGCACGTGTGGTATTCGGTAAGAAAATTTCACACCAAGTTTGTGTTAAATAATATTCTTTTAAATTATTAAATGTAACTTTGACACGAGCTTTAAAATTTACTATAAAATAAATATTTTCCATTTTACCAATTGTAGTTGCAAATATATGTAATTTTAGAGCGTATCATTGTTTATTCTTTTATATTATATATACCTTATATTACTACAGTTGGTAAAAATAGTTTATTTTATTTTTTTAGACCCATACCTTGCTTTTGTTTGCTCTTCACTTATGTCTAGTACTTCAGTCTTATGATATTATTTTACTAACTGTAGTTGTATAAAATAGTCATTTAGGGTCTTAAAACCTTACATTATTTTAATTGTTTTATGTCTGAAATACTACAACTGGTACAAAATATCATTTTCTTTAATTATGTATGTGAATGACAGACATGACGTTAAAACAAATTCAATGATTATGTCAAAAAATGTCCACTATAATTCGCTCCAGGGTACCCCAGACAGGAGAAAAATTTCCGATAAATACTTGTGTTGTCATGGTAATGCAACCAAAACTACACATTTCATTGGTCAAAAAACAGTGGTATGGAATTTTCTGTAAAAAACGTTGTTTTTCAATAAATATCCAGACGTATTTGGGCGAGCTTCTCAAATATGTCTGTTTTTGCAGATAATAACTTGAGTGGTAAGTTTTTAAATGAACACCCTGTACATCATATAAATTGTGTAATGACTTTATAACATAAAATATGATGATAGTCAAAGTTTTAAAGGGAAAAGTTTATGTTATTCTTTTAAAGGCATTTTAAAAAAGCTTCAACACACAGGGCGTGTTAAAAAATTGAGGTTATTTTTTATTTTAAATAAAGCTTTGGCTATAGCTTTTGGGTCACCCCATGGCAATACCTTCCTTTAAATGTCATATTTTATAAAATGGTTTTTATCCAGTAAACAGGATGGGTGCAGGTCGCTTTCTATTCGGGATCTTAGACTCCAAGCAAGCCTTTTTAAAAAGAGGCAGTTTTTTTATAGAGTTTATAATTTAAAAGTTTACATTTGGCAAGTACTTTCGAACACACCCTGTATAAACAAGAGTTGAATATTATTTGAATACTCGGTATTCTGAATCGTATTTAGAATACATTTGGCTGGTATTCGAATACATTTGTGTGTTTGGTATTCGGCAGAATACTTTTTGAGTCAGTATTTGGGATTTTGATTTTAGACTAACGTTTTTAAATGATAGTATTGGAATACAATTTAGTACCTATTCGAATAACGGGATGTGAAGTAATAGAATGCCGGCATTTAAAGTATTCAAATACCAGGTATACGCAGTATTCGAATACGGAATTGTGAAAAGCAGTATTTGAATACCGTAATAAGTATTTCGTGACCACAAACTAAAAAAAATGAGGGGACAACCTTTTTTTAACACGCTTTAATTAGCTTAGGTTGTATGTATGTATGTATGTATGTAACGGAATCTTTAAGCTTAATTTTCACCAACTTCCAGCGATTCGATTTTTGAAACTTTGCACACGTATCAAGGACCCATGACAATGCAATAATCTGCAAACAGTATCCCGTTATCCTGATTAGGATCGCCAGGATTAATAAATTCCTTTATAGATTTTCTGTAGGAGAGTAACAGAGAAAGAGCTAGTACGCGATCTGCGCATACGTGCAGTTTCGGACGTACTCTCAGCATAAGGCTGACAGAAACTTGTTCGGAGTAGTTGCGTTCTGAAACCCCATGCAACAGTGAAGCTTTAAATGAAATGATTAGATTACGAAATAGTTCGTGAAACATTTCAATATCACATGTCCGCAGAAAACTAATTGATATATCGAGACTAAAAAATGAAAAATAAATAATAGTTTAAAAAACTAAAAAACACGCTTTTATATGCAACCGAACTAAAAATTGAAAATAATTTTTCATTACAAAGAAGTTTGTATTACAGTAATAAAAGGTCAAACAATGAATCATAATTATATACCTCAAAATAGAATTATAATAAAATTTAAGATAATAACAGAATAATTCACTTCAGAATAAAAGCGTGGGGTGCTTAATATATTAAATGTTATAATTATTTCATTTGTAAATATCTATCAGGGAAAAGTTATGAAAAAATAGTAAAATGCACCCCACGCTTTTTACTCTGAAGTGAATTATTCTGTTATTATCTTAAATTTTATTATAATTCTATTTTGAGTGTATATAATTATGATTCATTGTTTGACCTTTTATTACTGTAATACAAACTCTTTGTAATGAAAAATTATTTTCTAATTTTTAGTTCGGTTGCATAAAAGCGTGTTTGTACTTTTTAAACTATTATTTTTGGTCTTCAGTGTTCATGAATATCGAATCTTGGTATTCATGAACACCCAGTATTTGAATACTTTTTTTTCTGGGTATTCGAATATTCAGTATTGGATTTTTTGTTTCGGTATTCGTATTCGTATTCGAATACCTTATTTCAGTATTCGATTTAACTTTGCCATTTGGCAAGAACTTTTGAACACACTCTGTATACACAAAAATTGTTTATATTTTACCCTGTATGCAGAGCATAATTTCTTACTCAGCATATAATCCCGGAGACCTATAATAAGTTCAAAACGTGTTTTAAATAAAAACAAACCGAAATTACCGTGAATTTTTGAAACACCCAGAAGCCAAATGTAATTATTGTTAGGGAGTCATCGCAAAAGATAAGAACGTTAAATATTACGTTAAACGATTGAAACAAGCAATTCAACCTAATAAATACTGTATCATACTTAATTTGTTTGTTTGTTTTCTGTTATTTTTTTAAATACATGGTGTTTCTTACTATTTTGCTTATTATTCAGGAGGTTATGATTGAGTCCATTAGATAAAAACAAAGTTTTTTGCCAGTCGCCTCTGCATGTCCAATAACTTAAAAATCGATTTAGAGATTGCTCAGAAAAATTCAGTAGCAAAATAAACTAATACCTGGGCCAACAATGTAATGGACTTCATGATAATAACCCTTTTAAAACCTATTTAGAAGGGTTTTTTTTGACGAGTCTACCACCAATATTCATACCACCATATATGGAAGCGGCGCTTTAACCCAGTCTGTCAATTTTTGACATGTTTTGGGCGTCGGACTGGGCGAACGCGTCACTTTTTTTGTCGGATAAGTTTACCACAAGGTTTTACATGCAATTTTTAAACATGGTGCCAGAAATGGCAAGGATTACAGTCACGAAACCCGCACAGTACGATACCCGAATCATGTCAATTTTGAGTCTTATGGTTTTGTGACAATAACCCTCTACCATTTTTGGCCCAATCTTTAAAAATTGCATGTAAAATGACATTGTGGTTGACTTGTCCGAGAAAAAGAGGGGTGCGTTCTCTCTCTCTCTCTCATTTTTTTTCTTGGTTTTGGTCTCTTTAGGTCCAATCCACCACTCCCCTTCCGAACTATGCTTTCCAGGGCTTCGTCGGCGGAAAATCTGGATAATCGAGCTCGTAGCTCCCAGAAATTCCAAAAAGAAAACAAATAATTCAACAATCGATGCAATGCATAAATTGTCGGCTGTCAAACCAAGATCTGCTACTGGTGTTACGTATAACCTTCACTTTCACTACTGACAGTTCCCATGGCACGCCCATCTATTTCCCGCCATTTGAGAAATACCTCGTGTTCACCACCAAACAGGATACCATCAGCTTATAGGAATCTTCGCTCACAGCGCTTAGATCCAGAAGAAAGATGCTGTCAATTTAGAGTGAATCTTTCCTTGATCCCCGAAGGTAAAAATGTCCGTACGGCACCTCTAACGGCCACTCCGGGAAGAACTTTGTAGTCCTCTACGCTCGTCCGCACTGTCCGGAGGTCAAACAAAGAGTCCAGAGGGGTGCGTTCTCCCAGTCCGACACCCGTACATTATAAAAGAATCCCCCTAAATAGGTTTTAAAAGAGTTATTACTAAGAAGCCCATTTCATTGCTGCCCCTGGCACTATACTGTTTTTAAACAAGTATTTATACTCAGGGGCCCCAGGTCTACAGGGGCCTCCCATCGTGTGTAAGCAAAAAGTGTGGGTCTTATATAAGCCGTTTTTTTGGTCTTTAAACATTTTTATGCTGGAATAAGAAAAAAACTATGTGTTTTTGAAAGTGGGGAACTTTTTTCAATTTTTTTCCCCATTTTTTTTATGTCCACTCTTACTTATTGTGATACGGGGACCCTCCAAGGCACGCTACGCTACTGTTTATACTTTATAATTTGTTACAATTTTATTTTAACAATGTTTTTCTTTAGCTAAAACTAACTGTACTAATGACATTTAAATTTTTGTCAGTAGGTGTATGGTATGGTGTAGTATTTGCATACAATCCAAAATAATGGTCTGCATGAAATTATAATTATTAATATTGGTTCCGCTTACTAAAAAGAAATTTTAAATGGTATATAATTACCAAGATGAAATAATATTGTGACGTAGAGTTTTGGAAACATAAGGCCACTTGTTAAGCCACTTGGACAAATGTACCATATGGAACTATCTTCTTGGGACCATGAGACCGGTGGACCATAAACTATCTTTTTTATTTCACCATTAAATTAGACTACAGAAACTATTTGACTAACTAAATTTAGTACGGGTATACCCCCCACTAGGGGTAGCCCGTATGGAGGCTTAACTAAAACTTTAACTTTTAACTTGAATTCACTTCTACTACCCTCTTCCTACTTCTTCTCTAGGTAATATTTTTCTAATTTCTTCCTTTCAACTTCTTCCCTGCATTCTTAGGTAACTGTGTTTATATACAAAGTTGAACTCGGTATTTTGGTGACTTAGCACGTTTACGACCTTGCCCGTTCGGTTCGAGAATTAAATCTTTCCTTCTCCTTTAAATCTCAAAGCTTTGTGAATATAAACAGGGCCGCCGATAGCCGTGTCGAGCCCTGGTACAAGTAAAAGTTACGGGTCTTCGTAAAACAAAAAAAAAAAAGTTAAATAGCAAAAAAAAGTCCTCAACTACTACAAACCTATATTCTTTGCTTATCGAGCTTGGCTATAAACTGCCTCTTACTTTACTACTACCACTTATATGCCACTTTGAAGGTCAAGTTTAAGACCCCTCAAGACATCCCATTTATAAGTTTTACACAATTTTTTTACTGATTCTTTTAAGACCATTGGTTTTCAGATATTTGGCCGCTTTCCGCATACTTCATACCTTATAGTACAAACATAAAGTGAATCCTTAGTAAAAAATCGTTGGTTTTCGAGATATTGGCACTTGAATTTCGTCAAAATCGTCCCCTTGGTCCTTGGATCAGATTTTTGATTGTCACGCCTAAAGAAATTCATACTAATCATTCGAAGGTTTTCTATCGCCCTTTTATAGTAATATGGAAGAGTGAAGAATGATCTAGAATTTTGGAGAAATATCGCGAAAATTCCATAGTACAGGATGGCATAAAGTTCTCAATGGATAATTAGGGCGGTTTCAGGAAACCTTCGAAAGTGATGAAAGAACTTAGGAAAGTAAAGGTAAATTATTTAAATAAATTAACAAACTAAATTAAATGATCCTAACTCTCTAAAATTCTCTAACGTAAACACATTTTTAAAAAGTCTGTAACAATATTAAATAAAAAAAGTAATTCTTCATAAAAACTTTGGCTCCATCTAAAATAGCAAAAGCATAAATAATAAGAATATGAATAAGAATATGATATACGGAGTGATTTAAAACTGTGGAAATTTTAGTAAAGTACCAATATCTTAGCACTTAATTAAAATTAACTTTTGGGACACCTGACACATTAGGACAAACACATTATACAAATTTTATTAAAATTCGGCAACAAAACCACTCGTTTAAGTAGAAAGTTATGGTTTTATAACTGATGCGGTGTAATTAGTTAAGATTATTGGTACCCAACACTAAAAAAAAACTTTTTTTGAGGCACCTTTCTCCCTAATTACCTTTATACTATTCTAAGGATGAAGATTCCTTATACACTTTTAACAATCGTTTATACGTTTTTATGCCAAATCTTTCAAAATTATAATTTTTACTGCACAATATTAAGACAAGTCAGCTTTGAACAGTCGTAATTATACGAATGAGTTGACAGATCACATGAAACTTTACAAATATTCACAAAAAAGTACTACCTTTTACCATGTTTTTTGTTGTTTCAGGGATCTACCTTTAACAGGATTCGGGACATACGCCCAGGAACCTTCAAAACGCACCATGGTCTTGTGTCATTACTACTAAACAATAATTTCTTGTCAAGTTTAAGAAACGATTCCTTTGAGGGACTGTACAATTTGCAGAATTTGTACTTGTACAAGAACAGGATCAAATATATTGAAAGTGGAACTTTTAGACATATGTCAAGACTGGAGAGATTGTAAGTGTGAATTTAAACCGGGGTATACACGATCATGCAAAACTGTCACATCTGTCATAAAAGAAAAAGTTCGCGCGCAAATTTGACTGTGTGTATTAAAAAACTGCCACATCTGGCTTGTCAAGCGACTCGATGTCCGAGTTTGATTTTTAGTGGCTCTCGTCGTGCAAACTTGTGCATGTGTAGGACACGTCAGTTAACGTTCCAGTTTACGAACGTCGTTTACGGGGTTATATTGTTGGTTTTGAGTTTACAAAATGGCTCTTTGGCGCCAGGAAGATATATTGCGTTATTTTATAGATATGTACCAAGGTTATCCATGTTTTTGGAAAGTTAAAAGTAATGAATACATTGAAAAAAAAAACAAAATCTTTTCGCTGAATTACGCTTATGTTTAAGTTGATCACACCACCAGCTGCCAAAACTGATGCTGATTTGACAGGTACATCTGAATCGTGTGTATTAAAAGCTTCATTTGACATTTGCTTTCATGCAAGTGTGTTTCAGGTTTGCATGACCGTGTATACCCCCGTTAAAGATTTTTTTCAACTAATTGAATTAAAATTCCTAATTTTAGGGATAACTTCGAATTTAGCGCCAATTAAGGATTATTGTTAGCTAGAAACCTGAAAACATCACATACTAGTTTTAAAGAAAATTTTATTACCTTTTATAATCTTATTTCCACTAATCGAGGGAATAACTAATAAAGTCATAAACCGCGATTATTTAACCCCGTACCTATAACCAATTTTATAATGCTAACTTCGACTTCCACGCCAATTTAAAAAACTAAGAGCGAGAATGCTAAAACACATGCTGGGGTGGTTTCTCGAAAAAATATATGCAACCACCTCAATATCAACATTCAGAGCTTATTTATTGCTATATAAATCGGTCACGAATTTGTCATGATTGGTCAGTCGGTCTTAGTGATCTACTGACCAATCGTGACCATGTTCTATCTATTCTATGTCTATTTTACCACTGATCACTTACTGCAACTCATTGACCAATCATGACCAATTTATGACCAATTGATATCGCGTCGAATGAGCTCTCAACTTCAGCATTTAGGTGCTTAATATCATAAAGCAACATACCTACGGATAAGAGAAACCATGGCATGCTAAAATTTCTCGTACCGCTTTTGCGGCAGGCTTGGCGGCAGGCTGTCATTTTTCCAGTTTACACTTTTAAATGCGTCGGTTGAAGCCTCGCCTCGTGTAACATCAGCGGTGGGGAGACACGTAAGCTTACTGAAATGACTAACTGGCGGTATTTCAACGAGAAACGAATAAAATTATATTGGGAGTTTTCGCATGACCTGTCCTTAAATCGGCTATTCCATGATAACTCTTATAATTTCCTTACTCTATGTTAATATTCTTATGTAGCAATTAACGAATTTGAAATGGGTAAAGTCTCTTAAATATTTTTTGAGTAGAACTGACCAATTACTGTGACCTAATGACCAATTGTGACCAATTCGTCACCAATATCAGCATGAAACGGCCTCCGAATGTTGATGTTAAGGTACTAAATATATATATATATACAGTTTTTATATTTTTTTTATTAGCATTTTTATTATTATTTCCAACAATCTTTTCGATATAATTTAAAAAAAAGACGATTTTATTAATCAGTCTAATGTATATTCAATTTTTCTTACATCTGTACTCTATGCTATATCACAAAATATAAATAATATCAACTATTTCCAACAGCTGCCCAACATTTTTAACCCCAATGTTTATTTGTTCAGAACACGATTTCTTTAAAGTAAATAAACTGGGTTTAAGAGCAATCGTTGATTTTTTAACCTCAGTGTTTATTTGTACTAATTCGCAAAGAAAATGTTTGCTTTAGTTATTTTCGGTATCATTGGCGGACCGGATTTATTTTTCTTTAAGTTTTGTATTTAATAATTTACTTACAATTTTTGTTGGTCGTTTAGTAAATCTATCGACAAACTTTAAAGAGATTGCTAACATGAAAAATATACTAAGTGACATAGAAATCCGAACACCCAGTTTAAATGGTTTTATTTTAATGAAATTTAGTTAATTTATTTATCTTACTGTAAATAACAATTGATAAAATTTTCAGCCTTATCAGTTCGACATTCCGGTTTTTATACTGTTTTTTTTTTTTTAATTCACTAACGATCTAAAAATGAATATTGCAGCCGCAGTAAAGATCCAAATTTGGCGGATTTTGGTTGTTGACATTCTTTACGATCGGTTGCGATGCCTAGAGTACGAAGACCTGTACGATTTCGTCAACTTAGTGAGGTTGATAGGGGCCATATAGTGGGACTTCGGGAAGCTGAACTTTCTTTTCGGGAAATTGCAGTTAGAGTGCAGAGAAGTGTGTGGTTAGGTGTTGTCAGGCATGGCTTCCAGAAGGCCGTACGCAAAGAGTAAGGGGCACTGGACGCCGCCGTAGAACAACAGACCGTGAAGATCACCGCCTAAGATTATTGGCCTTAAGGGACCGTTTCTCCACTACCAGGTCCATTGCAAATGAATTGCAGTACACGGAAGACCTATTGGCATGCGAAGTGTTTACCGACGAATGAGAAGTTTTCGCCTGTTTTCATACCGGCCACACTGGGTCCTCCCTTTAACTCGAGAACACCGACGTAATCGCCTTGAGTGGTGCAGACAACGGTCACTCTGGGATCAGGAATGGAACAGTATTGTCTTTAGTGACGAGTCTCGATTTTGTTTAGGCATGCACGATGGTCGAGCCAGGGTTAGAAGACGACGTGGTGAAAGGAGGAATCCACAGTTTTTTGTTGAAAGACATGTTCATCACACTGTTGGAGTTATGGTTTGGGGTGCTATAGCTTATGGGCTCCAGGTCACCTTTAATCTTCATCAGAGGTAACATGAACGCGCAGCGTTATATCCAAGAAATTCTAGAACCCCATCTTTTACCCTATCTTGACACTCTGGCAAATCCAACTTTCCAACAAGATAATGCCCGACCACATGTTGCAAGAGTCACAATAGACTTCTTTCAACGTAATGATGTCACATTGTTACCATGGCCACCAAGATCTCCCGACTTATCCCCAATTGAGCACGTGTGGGATATGATGGGTAGGAGATTGCTCAATTTGCAACGTCCTCCTCAGACTCTAGAAGCACTTCGAGAGGAGTTGGTGGTTGCCTGGAATGAGATACCACAGGAGGACATTGACCACCTGATCAAAGCATGCCTAGGCGTGTTGGAGAATGCGTAACACATCGGGGTGCATCCACACATTATTAAAGGTAAAAGGGCTTTAAACCAATGCAATCATTTTGAAATTTTTATCATTTACTTATTATGCTTCATTAAGTACTTATACAAAATTTTATTAAAATAAAACCATTTAAACTGGGTGTTCGGATTTCTATGTCACTTAGTATAATTAAAAACTATATGTAAATATCATGTCTTATTTTTTGAACTAGGTGATGTTGAAATATAAAGAAAACAACCGGCTTTAAAAACGGAAAAGTTCTATGTTCCACTGTTATTTTTTTTATGCATGTTTACTTCTTCAATTGTGAAGCGATTTTAGAAATTATTTCTTTATTTGAAAGAATGCACTTCCCATTGACACCAGCCAGGGTCTGATGCATTGGTCTGATGGTAGAATCCGGGAATATTCTAGAGAAAAAAGTGTTTTTTCTGGCATGAAAATATTGCTAGTGAAACTATAATTGTCTTTGCTGATACGTAATTCTATAACAGTCAATATAAAAAAAATATATTACTCACTTTGGAGGAACAACCTTTCGAATAAAAAAATAAAATAAAACTGTCCATAATTGACGGATTAATCAGTGAACATACATCGAAAAAAAAAGTACAGTCGAACATAAAACCACCTTCTTTTAAAAGTGGGTTTAATACAAGTACTAATATAAATGATACAACTGTCTAGTATATAAGATACAGGATGTCGTATGCCGGGTGACACATGGTGTTGGTACCCCCAAGTTTTTTAAATAACCTGCCAAATTATTAAAGTAGTCCATACTTGCAGTGTAGTATTATATCAAAATATTTGAAATAAAACAACTTTAAGTCATCTCCACATATGTCAAATATTATTTAAAAAAATAGCTTGGTAGTAACTTGGTTCTCAGGCGGTAGGTATTTAGTTGGTTTATTTCGGGGATTCTATCCTGATCGAATATCAAGCACCTGGATAAATTCCACTGAAATATTTAAAATGAACGGTCAGGATTAAGCAATTAAGCAGGATCGAAAAATTACTTCACTCCCAAAATTTTTGAAGATTGGATTAGGGTGGTTTAAGTCAAGCCAATTACACTTTACGAAATAAAGGAGTTAATCCCATCTTGAATCCGGGTCAAGATATCTCTCTCTTTCTCTATTTTTTTCTTGGTTTTGGTCCCTTCAGGTCCAATCCACCACTCTCCCCTTCCAGACTATGCTTTCCAGGGCTTCGTCGGCGGAAAATCTGGATAATCAAGCTCGTAGCTCCCAGAAATTCCAAAAAGAAAACAAAATAATTCTACAATCGATGCAATGCATAAATTGTCGGCTGTCAAACCAACATCTGCTACTGGTGTTACGTATAACCTTTACTTTCACTACTGACAGTTCCCATCTATTTCCCGCCATTTGAGAAATACCTCGTGTTCACCACCAAACAGGATACCATCAGCTTATAGGAATCTTCGCTCACAGCGCTTAGATCCAGAAGGAAGATGCTGTCAATTTAGCGTGAATCTTTCCTTGATCCCCGAGGTAAAAACGTTTGTACGACACCTCAACCGCCACTCTGGGAAGAATTTTGTAGTCCTCTACGCACATCCGCACTGTCCGGAGGTCAAACAAAGAGTACCGGGTCAAGGTATTCCATTTAATTTCACTCTGGTTTTTGGTTAAGTGCGAAAGATACGCTGATAATTGTTTGGTTAGGAATCACTATTTTTTCAAACTTTTATTACGGGTAATTTCGGTAAAACTGAAATTGATTTTTAAAAATTGTCATAGTTTCTTTATTTTACATTATTTATATGTATTTTTGGAAATGTCAATTAATGAAATGTATTATGGGCGTGCGCGAAATAAAGCATCTTCGAAATAAACACGGATATAAAAGATTTAAAAATTAAACCACTGAATTTTTATCCGGATAGAGCCCCGAAATAAACGCAGTAATTAAGTATATTCAATGCACGCCTATGGCCAAGATGTTCTAAATATAAGTTACACAACCATTGTAAAGTTACCGCATGTTTATTTTAAAGAAGTCTATACTAACAACTTTTCAATTTGTAATAATATTATCTTGTATGATTTACTAAGTAAAATAAATTATTAATTTTTAGTATTTTTCTTAAAATATCCACAATATATTTTAAGTGGTTTGGAAACAATAAACTTTTTAAAACCGCCGATAATTGATAAGTTTCGGCCTGTGTATACGAGTGCGAAAAAAACGTTTTAGTTGGGGGAGTCCACAATGCTAAATAGGGATTTAATTGAGCGTCATAGAGACTCAGATGATTAGAAGAAAAAAATGTTATAGAATGTATACCTTGTCATCGGTGGGGAAGCAGCTATAGATTTTTAAATATGTCCAGAAATACTGTTTATTTCGGCTTGTGGAAATAAAAAAATAGCCACGTTTGAGAATCTAAAATTACGTTTTTTACAACTTTGAAGCCCTCCGCTTCCTTTACCTCACCCTCAAATTGTCAGATTAGTAAAATATACACTGTTTAGCATGTAATTAACTCACCCTGTCTTAATCTGACGCACTTAAAAATTTCTGAGGGATATATTTTTTGTTTTTACGATCAGCCCTGTATACAAGGCTCATATTTGGTGGAGTTACTTTTCCCGGTACATAGTACCCTATATATTAATCTGCCGAGCTGTAGTAAATCCTGAAATCCCCTCTTGGGATCCCCTACCATATGACATGACGTTTTTATTTATTTTTCAGATATCTGCAAGCCAATGAACTTCAAGAATTCAAAGCCTCGACGTTTTCAAATTTGCCCTCATTGGACCGACTGTAAGTAAATTAGACTGGTCAGCATAGAAATCCTTCTTTAGATAAAGATATAAAGCGCCTCAAGTGTGCCACTTATACAGAGTGTCCTGAAAGTCAAACATAATACTAAAAGAGCCATCCAAAACAACCCATAAGCATTTAAAAAAATTGTCTCAATAAAAGATCGATGGTTTTCGAGATATTGGTACCTTAATAAAAAATTTACAATTTTGGACAACCCTGTATATCAGCTACAGAACTAAAATTAAAATGTAAAAATATATTTTTTTTAGATATAACAATGAAAAGTTTGATTCAAGAGGGCGATTTTAACAAATTTGAATTGCCAGCAATGTCTCAAAAACTAACCATTTTTTACTGAAGTAAGTTTATGTTAAACATAGAGTTCTTTGAGGGAAATTTTCGTTTAATGTTGATCTTTGATCAATGAAATTACTATTCAGAGCTGCAGAACTGAAATCAAAATCTAAAAATATAAATTTCTTTTAGATATAACAATGAAGAGTTTGATCCAAGAGGACGATTTTAACGAATTTCAAATGCCAATGTCTCGAAAACCAACGATTTTTTACTGAAGTAATTTTATGTTTTTCTAGATGCTAAAAAATAAGATGTAGGTCCGTGGGTCTTTAAAAAAAATACGTTGTATCTTTATCTTGTTATTTGCGTCACACATTTATATAAACTTTTTTATTAGCGAATTCTACCCTTACAACTTGACATCTAGTTCACAAACATATGATTTTATAATCTTCAAGTTGATGTTTATATGTATAGTAGCTTAGTGACTTATTGTTCAAAAATGGCCCGATACTTCGGTTTTTGAGTAGAAGCAAATGCTTTATACAGTGAATGAAGTATGTCAACATTAGTAGATTTTTGAACAGACCCACCTCAAAAGTCCTGCTGGCACCCCCACCCCCCTCAAAGTTGATTAAGGGATTGATATAGTTTTTTTCTAATATCTTCTAAACGGTAAATGATAAAAACTGATTTTAGTGTCGTTAGATAGAGCACAAAATTCTGCAAAATAGTAATAATTAAAATTGTATTTTTGTTTATTACGTAAGAATCTCCAATATTGAATATGTTGGAGGGAGCATCCACAAGGCATTTTTTACGATATATCTTCCAAACCGTCTACCAAACAAAAAAATATAAGACACAAAAAATTAAGGCCAAACTTTTCCCTATCGAATGGTGTATAACACTATACTATTTTCTTTTAAATTAAAGCTACCAGTGGCGTACAAAAGTAGCACTACACCAGTATAGTAGGTAGTTAAAAATAGAAATTTTTAATGTTATACTTTTTATTTTATTTTTTTCAGAATATTTCTCACTTTAGTTGGTAATATTACCTTATAGTAACACTAGAAATTGTATTTTTTTTTGATTTAGTAAAATTCTACAACAAAAAAAATGTTGGAGGGGAGCATCTACACGGCACTTTTTACGATATATCTTCCAAATCATCCACCAAATAAAAAAATATAGAATACAAAAAATAATGGCCAAAGTTTTCCCTATCAAATGGAGTATAACATTATACAATTATCTTTAAAAAAAAAGCTACCAGTGGCGTACAAAAGTAGCACTACACCAGTATAGTACCTAAAAATGCAAATTTTTATTGTTATACTTTTATTTTTTTTAAAATATTTTTTACTTTAGTTTTATTAATTTATAATTATTTCTAATTCTGCATACTAGTAACATTAAATAATCATATAACACGGAAAAAAAATTACCAGTACAAAAATCAAAATCAAGACGTGTGGATTGAGTTTGGTACTGGTAAAAATGTAAGACATATTTCGTGTATCGAAATTGCTAAAAAAATCAATGAAAAAAGTCTAGCCCTTTCTTTTTTCATTCACTAACCGGTTGCGATACCACCTCCTCCTTTTATGGAAAAGGAAAAAGAAGTGTTGGGAAGCTTGGGAATCTTTTCCGGAAGTTACTTTCATTGATTTATTGCAGCATTCAAAAAACCTTCATCTCGGCAATTAAGTGTGATCTCAAAATTCTTTGTAACCATTTACGATAAACATTCTGATAGTAGCAACATTGATATTTGTCGAATGCAACTTTTTGCCCAAAAAACCGAACGGTTGAGAATTTACCCCCAACAATGAATGTTTTAGCACTTCACATTAATCAATGCATTTATCAAGCAGGATTTGTTTGGTGTAATCTCTGCCAACCAGTGGTTGAACTTCCATGTCTATCTGAATGGGGATGGATTTTAGAGAATACTAAATGGACACCACTGTGGACCACTTTAAAAAATTAAAAATATCATCTGATACACTATTAAAATGTAAATGTGGCACAAATTGTCAATGTTGTTTAAAAAAATTTAAAATGTACTTTATGTTTGTATGCGGAATGTTGTAATTAGGTATTTTAGGTTGTGTAATAATGTGTTTTTTATTGATGTTATATACAGTGTGTCCCAGGATAGATGTTACAAGAAGACAAATGGAACAAAAATTTTTAAATTTTAAAACGAAATTTTGGGCGACCGGTCGCATGGTCCAAAACTAATAAATACAAAACTTTACTTCAATTGGTATTAAACAGGACGAGTTAAAAAATTGACAAAAATATTTTTTTTACTTAACGTGTTTAACTTTTTAACGTGTTTTAAATTTTAACATAAAATTTAGATCTCTACAACATTTACCTATACAATTTTGTCCTATTTTTTAAAAATAAAGGTACTTTATCCTTGGTCATTTATCATATTTTTAGTTATAACTTGCCCTGTATATTACCAATTGAAATCAAATTTTGTATTTATTAGTTTTGGACCATGCGACCAGTTTCCCAAAAGGACGATTAAATATTCCAAAAATTTTGGTAAATTTGTCCTCTTGTAACACCTATCCTGGGACACACTGTATAAGCCATATTTGTTGTTATCTTTAAAATAAAAAGTTATTATAATACTGTTGTTATTTATCTAAAAATATGATGAATCAAATTATAAAACAAAAGAAATAAGTAAATAAAATGTAAAAGTATAATTATTAATTAATAAATCTAAAGTGAAAAATAATCTTTTAAAATTTAAGAATAACATTAAATATTTCGATTTCTAGGTACTTTATTGGTGTAGTACTAATTTGCTACGCCACTGGTAGCTTTATTTTAAAAGATAATAGTCTAAATGATAACTTTGTGGTCTGTCGTTTATGTTGTTTATTTTTTTTGTTAATGGTTTGAAAGATATATGGTAAAAAGTGCCGTATGGATACTCCCCTTCGACTTTTTTTTGTTGTAGAGTCTTACCAAAAAACAAAAATATTATTTTTAATATTACTATTATGCGCAATAAGGTAATATTACCAATTAATATAACTAAAGTGAGAAATATTCTGAAAAAAATAAAATAAAAGTATGACATTAAAAATTTCAATTTTTAACTACCTACTATACTGGTGTAGTGCTACTTTTGTACGCCACTGGTAGCTTTAATTTAAAAGAAAATAGTATAGTGTTATACACCATTCGATAGGGAAAAATTTGGCCTTAATTTTTTGTGTCTTATATTTTTTTGTTTGGTAGACGGTTTGGAAGATATATCGTAAAAATGCCTCGTGGATGCTCCCCTCCAACTTTTTCTATATTGGAGATTCTTACGTAATAAACAAAAATACAATTTTAATTATTACTATTTTGCAGAATTTTGTGCTCTATCTTAAAATCAGTTTTTTATCATTCACCGTTTAGAAGATATTAGAAAAAAACTATATCAATCCCTTAACTAACTTTGAGGGGGGTGGGGGTGCCAACAGGACTTTTTGAGGTGGGTCTGTTCAAAAATCTACTAATGTACCGAAAAAACCGAAGTATCGGACCTTTAAGTCACTAAGCTATAGCACACTATCTAAAAGTAATATTTTTGCTTTACTGCATTTATGCTGAAACACCTAACATTAGAGACATTTTGCACCCCTTATTTTGCAATTCCGTTGTGGTTAACTTTATTCTGAGACTGCGCAGTAACTCAAACATGATCCGTTATCGTTATTAACCATACCGGACTCTCTTTAATTACGGATGAATACCGAAGAGCTTATCGTTATCTTTATCGTTATTGGTAAACTGCGTGGTTGCCAAATTGTAAAATTTTTAATATCGATTATTTAAGAAGGTTGAAATTTTAATACCGTATTAATTAAAATATTATTGATACATAACGAATAATTAGCGAAAAATTCATAGCAGTAAGAAAAATAAAATAGTGTAAAGAGAATTAAAACGGACTTGCATTTTTAAGGATGTTTTAAATCAGTAATTAATTTACATGTTACAACTCTGGCACACTTGCTTTTTGCTTATACTTTATTGTTTACATCTACTTTAAAAAACAAAATCAAGGGAACTGTTTGCATATATTAAAAAATCAATATATAACTTTATGGAGAATAAAAGTAAATACTGATTTTTCGCAAACTTTAAAATCGGCGAACCACAGGCAAAAATAAGGTTATGGGTCGAAAGCGCAGACGCAAAATAAATTTCTTAAAAGAGGTTGCAAAAATCTCTGTCTAAAACTGCTGCCGTAATCGTTATGTTTTAATAACGATAACCATAAGGAGTGCCAAAAATAGTCTGTTATTTTAAGAGGTGCAAAATGTCTCTATTAACCGTAAAATTGGGTTAAAGAGATGATGTTCTTGGTTGTCATTTTTGATGATAAAAGGAAGAGAGGTGTTAAAAAATAAGAAGCGTAAAGAACGTTTAATTTTATCGTTTAGAACGGTTTCTGTAGTCAAATTATTTACGGGGGTTATTCTACCAAGACTGAAGAGAGACATATTGATGGTTTTTCTCCGGTTAAAAAAATAATAAAAAGCCTTTTTCTACCCTCGCCAATCTCAAAGTAGAAACTGTCATTGTTTATAAGAGCAACAACAAATAAACTTCAAAATTTCAAGTACTATTTGGTGTGAGAAATATTAAAATAAAATAAATATGTGTCCACTTTTCTAAGACTCTTATAGAAGAATATTGTTCTTAACACTTGCGCATAGTGCCTTTTCCGCACTTCCACTTATCTTAAAAATAAATACAATTTTTTTTTGTCCTAAATCCTAAAGAAAACTATTATTTGAATTAAAACAAAATATATTTTTAATGGGACACCTTATTTATTAGTAAGTTTATGAAAAGGTCTTATATTTTCAAAACTTTCTTGGGAATAGCAGGATAAATGTTATTTATACAGGGTTTTCCCAATCAGGTATTCAGGTAATTTTTAAAGTACCGCCATTTTTTGGAAGGTATTCACTTTATATTCTGGGGTTATAAAGAACTTGTCAGGAGCTTTAAAATAATGTGCCACAAGACCCCCTTTACATTTAATTTTTCTTTCCAAAATGGCGCCCAGGTGTCAGTTTGACATTTATATTTGTTATTTCAATTGTAATACCACTAGTGCTAAATTTATTTCCGGAAATTTTTTCAAGGCCACGTATATTTTGAAAATTATCCCGAGTCGCAGGAGAGGGAGAATTTTTTTAAAATATTTGTCCACGAAAAAATTTCCCGGAATGTATAGCACGTGAAGTATTCGGTAAGAAAATTTCACACCAAGTTTGTGTTAAATAATATTCTTTTAAATTAATATTTGTAACTTTGACACGAGTTTTAAAATTTTACTATAAAATAAATATTTTCCATTTTACCAATTGTAGTTGCACATATATATGTAATTTTAGAGCTTATCATTGTTTATTCTTTTATATTATATATACCTTATATTACTATAGTTGGTAAAAATAGTTTATTTTATTTTTTTAGACCCAATTTTTTAGACCCCTTGCTTTCGTTTGCTCTTTACTGATATCTATTACTTCAGTCTTATGATATTATTTTACTAACTGTAGTTGTATAAAATTGTCATTTAGGGACTTAAAACCTTACATTATTTTATATTATGTTACGTTTAAAATACTACAACTGGTACAAAATAACATTTTCTTTAATTATGTATGTGAATGACAGACATGACGTTAAAACAAATTCAATGATTATGTAAAACAATTTCCACTTATAATTCGCTCCAGGGTACCCCAGGCAGGAGAAAAAAACATCCGATAAATACTTGTGTTGTCATGGTAATGCAACCAAAACTATACATTTGATTGGTCAAAAAACAGTGGTGTGGAATTTTCATAAAAAAATACAAAATAATTTATAAGTTAGGAGGGGGGCTCCTGACTTTAGACAAGCACTGTATGTATCTATTCTTAATAGTTTCGGAAATATTACCATTATTTCTTATTAAATTTAAAAAGTAATCCTAGTCTATGTAAAGTTGCATAATCCTAGTCTATGTAAAGTTGCATACCAAAAACAACCCATATACATAAATAATACACATAAATTGATTTTTCCATATTATTTTTTATCAGTAAGTCGATTAGGTCCTGTTAGTTGTCAGTAAACGCTATAAATCAAAAATTAAATCCCAGAAAATCCAAAAATAATTACTTTAAACTTTTGTGACCCACGGGTCATTGTGAACATTATTTTACAGTTATAAGATTTGAGTGTTTTCGAATATTTGCTTTAAAGTGATGCTACGTAATCACTGAGTATTTATACAGGGTGTCTCAGGATAGGTGTAACGAGAGAACAATGGGAGCAAAAAGTTTTTAAATTTTAAAACGGCTTTTTGGAAAAGGAGTCACATGGTCCAAAAGAAGGACATACAAAACTTTACTTTGGTTGGTAATATACAGGGCAAGTCATAAGTAAAAATGTGGAAGGTAGGGAGAAAAGTGATGTAGATATTGTTATTTTAAAAAATAAAACAAAAATTTTATCAGTTATTGTTAAGAGAATTGAATTTAATGTAAAATTCAAAGTTAAACCATTAAAGTAAAAAAATATATATTTAATACGTTTTTACATTTTGCAACAACACTTAACTACTGGACAGAGACGAGGCAAATTTAAAAAATACCTCCAATTGTTTTGTTTGCTTTTTAAATTTCGATTTCTCCAAGCATAAAGTTTTAATGCATAATGTCAAAATATTGACAAAAACATTTTTTAAACTTTAATGTTTTGGCTTCAAATTTTTAACATAAAATTTAATTATTGACAACATTTACTTTAACAATTTAGTTCTATTTTTTTAAAATTTTTTAAAATAAAAGTACGTTACCCCTGGGCATGTTTCATATTTTTAGTTTAAACTCTCCCTGTATAATACCAATAGGACCATGCTGCCAGTTTTCCTAAAATACCGGCTTAACATTTAAAAATGTTTGGTAATTTTTCCCATGTAACACCTATCCTGGGACACACTGTAATAAAATACCGGATGTACCATTTAAAATATGAAAGTTTAGGTCGTTCCCGGCTAAGCCGGAAGTAATAGGAAACAACTAAATACTAAAAAAATGCAGATTTACATATAGGAACAGTTTAAAAATGTAAATTCAGGTGCTCTTGGATAAGAAAAAAAAATCACAAAAAGTTTAAAGCAAATAAATCGGCATGCTTGTCTTCGCGGCCGCCTTTGCTATATTTCTTTTATGATATGCCGGTTGATGCAGCTGGTCATCGCACTATGGGATAGAAATTAATTTTTTGGTCAAAATTCTTAAACTTACCAATCTAACTTAAAATGAGGTGCTTTTTACTGGAAAATTATTATTAATTATTAAAAATGCTTTTTGGAAACCTAAAACTTATTATATGTTATTATAAATTTACACCCCCTTAACAATATTATTTTTTATTGTACAAAATAAATTAAAATGTCAGCTTGTTTGGTTAATTCGGTAGTATTCTAATCAGGAATCAGATGATTATTACCTCATATGATATACAGGGCACGACAATAGGTATGATTTTTTTAAATGGAATACCCTGAATATTATATCACCACCACAAAAATCTTTTAAAATGCTTTAAAAAATTCTACATTTGATGTAGTTATCTATCTCAATTAGTTTTGGAAATATGACCATCCAATTCTGAAAAATAATTTTAAATTATTCTTAGAAGCGTAATAGAGATACATCTTCCCAATTTTTTTATTTTTTAACGTATAAAATAAATAAAAAACACTATTTTGTCGGGTAGATTCTGTGGAATCCATTTCTTTCATCAGAATACTTTTATCTTTTAGGATATACAGTGTAGGACAAAACATATTAAATTTAAAAATGGAAAACCTTGTAAATTATAAAAAATCTTGTATCTGTCCTTACACCCAAAAGTAGCAAAAAGTAGGAAGGCAATTGTAAGTACAAAAACTGATAAAGATAAAGGTAAAAAAATCTTCGACCAAAGTAGCGAGACTTCGCGAGACTGCATCGGAAAACCAAAAACAGCTCTTATTATTTAAACTCTTTAACTTTTTTTAGTATACAAGGATAATAATAAACCAAGTAGATTAAATGTTGTATATTTATGTTTACTTAAAATACATTTTCAAGTTTCTTATTACCCCAATAAAAGTCGTCATATCCTTTTATAATTTCGCGTACATGTAGTTTGGAGTATCTTCTTTGAAATACACAGCATGAGCCATTAAAATTTCAAAGCTGCTTTTTGGCCAAAATAATAGATTTCTATCCCATAGTGTATCGGCGCGTCGCTGTAAAGGATAGCGGGGCCCTTGTATAAAATAGTCCGATTGCAGGCGGCCTTTTTTATGTTTTTTTTGTATTATTTTCAAAGGGTACCGAATTTGCGCTTTTAAAATGTTCTTACTATACATAATATGTATGGCTGTAACAAATTTTGTATAATTATCTTAAAATAAAACAGTTATAGGGGAACCACATGCTGAGGATACTCGGTATACTAATACAAATACAACAAAAACAGATTTTAAAAATTATTTTTATCTCTTAGTGAGATTAGTTGTATAGTTTCGCGCCCATATTACTTCATAATACTAATAATGAATTTTTCATTAATCTAAAGAACGTGAGTTACGGTGGATTTTAATTTTTAACTGAATAGTATTTTCCCACGCTAACACTTGGTATTTTTATCCGCGGTAGAACTTGAGGTGTTATGCGATACCACAAAAAACAACATATGAATTCTATATACAGGCTGTCCAAGGATATGTAGTACAGGGTGGCGCGTTTTGGTGTCCAAGTAGGGTACTGGGAAAAGTAAAAGATATAAAAGAAATATGTTTGCACATTTTCAGGGGTGGAAGTAAGTCTTGGCTCACTTGATTCGTTTTGGAGATACAAAGTATTTTTAAATGTTATCACTCAGGTACATATAACTCGCTTGTTATTAGAGATAAATATATATATATATATATATATATATATATATATATATATATATATATATATATATATATATATATATATATATCAATTGAAATTTAGGGATCTTTAAGTAGAATTCAGTCATATAGGTAGGTACCTAAATTTATGCTACTTTTACTTTTTAACGTTATAAAACAAAGTTTGGATTTTTAAACTGAACACCCTATACAGTGTGTCCCAGGATAGGTTTACAAGAGGACAAATTGACCAAAATTTTGGAAATTTGAAACGTCATTTTGGGAAAACTGGTTGCATGATCCGAAACTAATAAATACAAAAATTTACTATGATTGATAATATACAGGTCGAGTTATACCTAAAAATATGAAAAATGACCAAGAGTAAAGTACCCTTATTTTTAAAAATAGGACAAAATTGTATAAGTGAATGTTGTAGAGAAAATTTATGTCAAAATTTAGAGTTAAACAATTAAAGTCAAAAAATATTTTTGTCAATTTTTTACATTATGCATTACCAGTTTTTTAAATACTTGGTTTAAGGTAGCGAATTTTTAAAAAATATTTAGAATTAATATATCTTCTTTTAAATTTTGCTTCCTCTTACCCATTATTTACGTTGTAACGCGCAATGTAAAAATTGACATTAATTTTTTTAACTCTCATGCTTTAACTTAATTTTGACCTAAAATTTAATTTTCTACAACATTCACTTATACAATTTTGTTCTATTTTTAAAAATAAAAGTAGTGATCTTTTTTTAAAAATTATTAGTTATAACTTGCCCTGTATAATACCAATTTGAGTAAAATTTTGTATTTATTAGTTTTGGACCATGCGACTACTTTTCCCAAAAATTCTTTTAAAATTCAGAAATTTTGGATCCATTTGTCCTCTTGTAACACCTATTCTGGGACACACTGTATATTTTATCACCAGAGAAAAGACTTAAACATAGAAAAGCTTTAAAAATACTACATTTGATAGATGCAGTTTTTAAACCTTTTTTAGAAGTCTTTTAAATGGTGATAAAATGTACAGGGTGTTTACCAGAAAGAAAACAACCAAAAACAAAAAAAAAGCCCAACTTTAATATAAAAGTTAGTAAAAACATATAGGTTCACCATTGAATTCTACATAAAAATCTGTAAAATTTCTATTTTTTTACTATTTCTAATAACAAACAAGTTATACAGAGGGTTACGTTCATAAATCATTACAAAGTACACATTTCTCACATTTCTGTTTCAGAGGTCGTTCCTTAATGTATTATTTATTACACTGCTTTCTGTCTTACAGCGTTCAAAAATAGTCTGGGAATGTAACTCTGTATTACATTCTTTACCGTGCTCACAAGCGCAGTAACAATTTACCGATTTTGCGCATTTCATATTTGTCTCTTAAAAGAATAGGAAACAAACGAAATTTTTCTAATTTTTAGATTTAAAAGTTTTTAAAAAACAAACAAAAATATTTTGCTGATGCTACTATGGTTGTCAGAACAACTTTGTTCATTTTTAGACTTTTTTATTTAGGTACTAATTTTTTCCAAACCACAAAATACCTACAAACTTTTCAAATTCAAAATAAGAATATTTTTATACAAACACAAACATACAGGTTTTTTAAAAATTTATTGTCATTAATAAGTTTTGATTTGTTTATAAATTGATTTTTGGTATATTAAAATTGTAATTTATATTAGATTTTAAATAAATAAATAAACATCTTTAATTATTTTTCGTTACATGCCAGGTTACAAGGGACATTTAAGTCTCATTTCCTGAGTAGCGTTCAAAAATTGCTTTTACAATGTAATACATATCAAATGTCATTTTGATTCCATTACAGAGTACAAGAATTACTTTACATTTTATTTATGAACGCACTCCAGGCAGTAACAAATTGAAGGGTCGCCATTAGGATCTCAGAAACAGTAAGAGATACAGGGTTGGGGCAGTTGGGCATTTTTATGCTTAACAATATTCAATTTTAATTAGCAGCCGTTCCGGAATTATTCGAGAACAATCGAAATTTTGGGAAACAGTTTTATTTTTTTCTCAGTTTATTTAAAGGGATATTTTAAAACAAATCTTACACTATCATTGCCACTTCTTTCCGTTCTACAAAATGATGTCATTAACTATAAATTCCGACTTTTTGTCTTTGAACCGCCATCATCCACTTTGTTTTTCCTTTCGAATAGACGAAATAGGTATTTGGTTTTCAACTTGATGAACTCGCATATTAATTCTATGTCCAACAACATATCACACTTAACATTCATGAGACGTTCCGAACCGAAAAATTCGCTATTAGAAATTACAATTTTATTCCAAACATTTTGTGGATATTTCCATTTGAAGGTTCTTTTTTTCACTACTACTTGTTATTATTCTTTTTATATATACATTAACTTATACGTACTAGGTATAAAAATAAAGCATTTAATTTAATCAAACGCCCTATCACCTTTATCCCTTGTCATAAAAAAATTGATTTATACTTACCTGCGAACAGAAATGTTCCCAAATGTGGTGTCGTGTGCAAACAGATTTGTTTTTGCCTTTCTTAGTTTCCGCAATACCCTTATATAGACAACGAAAATGTGCCAACCTGTACATACTTTGGGTTTCCCTATACGATACCGGATCAGCTAAATAATTTAACACACAGGCAATGTGAGGCAAGGAAAGCAGCCTAACGTGAATACACTCATGTAAACATTTCTGATTGGATGAGTCACAGACATTTGTTGTTTGCTTTACTGGCCAATATTCCAATACCTATTTGCTTAACAAGGTATGTCCCTCTTGTAAAGTTTCCTTATTGGGACTACTTCTATTTGAATTTTAAACGGCGACTTATTCTTAGCTACCTACCACCAAAGAATATAATAGCTAACGCATTTTTTTAGAAGTACAGGGACTTCTGATTTTCATCGCCGATTTCCTTACACGTGTCCGTAATTCTATTGCGGTAGCTTTTATATTCTTTGCTACTACTTTATCTGATAAAACTTACTTTTAGATATCTATACAACAATCACATTAAGATTATCCCAAAAGGAGCCTTCCAAAATCTGCCAAAACTCAAACGGCTCCGACTTGACCATAATGCCCTTGTTTGCGATTGTAAAATCGCCTGGTTATCCAAAATGCTGTCCAATCACAATTCAGTATTGCATGCGTCAGCCAACTGCGCCCAACCTTCAGAAATGCATGGTAAAAGTTTGATTGGTATGGATCACACTCATTTCCATTGTGGTAAGTACATTTAGATTTCTCGTTGCAGAGTCAATAAATAGTCGCCACTCGGTAGGTGGCTAAAATGTGTTGTTGATGTTCTCTGGAATCATGTATTATATTACAAGACCTATAAATGTTATCATTTAAACTATCCAACATATTTTGAGCATGTTTTTCTAAGAAAATAGCAGTGGCGGCTATTCAGGGTGTAATAAGTGAAGTGCCACTTCACCAAAAATAAATAATAAAACATAAAAAAACATATTACTATTATTCAATTCATTTTTCTCATTTCTATTCCTTATTTGTAAAATTTGCCATGAAAATCTTGCATATAAATTCAACCGCTGCTGGTGCGAGTCGCTTTCCTCCTCTTTCGGCAACGCAACAAGTGTATTGCAAATATCAAACGGACCGAAGTATACACCCTCATGCGGGGTGTTGTTTACGCTTTGACGCTGCGTTGCCATGACAACACTTTACATGCCGGCGGCCAGAATCGCGAGTGGAAGTATCAGGTGTATTGCTTTGTAAATCGCTAGCCTTAAAAAAATAGAATAGGTTTTGGTCAGTTTCGTTGGATTTCCATGTATTACTTCGATTGTTTCCGTTTGACTATTATTAGCGACAGTGATTTTTCACAGGAAGAAATTAAAGGACAGTACAGAGCACTTCTCTATGAAATATTAGATCATATTTTAATGGAAATGAAAGTAAGATTCGAAGATTGTTACGAACTACAATTTCTTTGTCTTGTTGATACTGCAAAGTTTGGCCATTATAACCAAACTTTTTCCCACTGATTCTTTTCAAAATTTATTGAGATATATGCCGAATCATTTCCAAAAATCAGTGGATCAAAAATAAACTTGACCTAATATTTGCTAATGAAAGTTATAAAAATATTTTATTGCAGCAGTTAGTGAAACAAGTTGGCGCAAATAAAGACATTTTTACCGAGGCGTATAAACTTTTTTCGTTAATTTTTAATCATTGAAACGGAGTTTTCTTGTCTTAAGCGTTTAAAAACTTTCTTAAGAAATACTATATCCAAAGATAGACTTTAATCTTTGGCCAATATTTCAATTCAAATGGAGCTTCTACAGGAACTGATAAAAACTTAACCATTTTATGAATATATAATTGATAAATTTGCTGCAATAAAAGATAGAATAATTTATTTGGTGTATAAAATTTAGGTAAGTTTAGATATTAAGACTTTTACTTAGACTTTTGATAGTTCAGTATTTTCATTTTTTTAAAATGGTGAATGCGCTTTTTTCCCTTCCTGCACTATACCTGTTTTTAGAATCACGAGCCGCCACTGGAAAATAGTTCAATGTACAATGATTTAATTTAAACCTTTTTTTTTTAATATCAATATAAATCGTTACTTTAGCTAGAAGGAGTTTCATGCTAAAGGAAAAATATGACAACTTGGATTATTTCTTTCTAGAACCTCCAAAAATCATCGAAAACCCCCAAGACGTCCAAATAACCCTCGGAGGTACAGCAGTTTTTCTCTTGCACCGTCCAGAGTGATGAAGAACCATCGATTGTATGGATAAAAGAGAATGAAGAACTGGTACCCGATAATAAAAAGTACAAAATGATGGAAAATGGAACACTGATGATTCAAAACACAGACGAAAATGATGGTGGCTATTACGAATGTCTGGCTAAGAATCCTGAAGGTGAAGTGAGGTCTAGACCGGCAAGGATGGTGGTTTATAGCGATCAGAATGAAGAGCGTGGATTTTATGGTAAAACAGTTATTCTTTAGCATTTTTTATTAATAATGTCACTAAAGCAGGGGTCACCAACCACACACATTGGGATTGGGGGTCCTTTTTTAAATAACATGACCGTCACGGTCCGGAAAAAGACCCCCTATAGATAGGTTGAATAATTGAAATAATAAACTGTACTATCTAAATGTGTTTATTTACAATTTTAAAAATAAATAAAAGGCATAGGTAACGTAACCAAAATTACACATGATTTTAGTCATGAAATATTAGTGTGAAATTTTCAGAAAAATTATTTATCCTCTTTTGAAGGTATGCCCAAGCTGGTTGCAGTACCTCAATCAGTCTCAGTGACTCCGGGTACCTACCAAGTAACCCTTGACTGCAGGGCAACAGGACACCCTCCTCCGCATATAACATGGTCCCACAACGACAGACAAATAGCTCCTTCCCCTCGTCACGTGATCCAACCTGAAGGATCTTTGATAATAAGGAACATTGAGGGTTCTGATCATGGAACATACAGGTGTGAAGCGTCGAATTACAATGGAAGAGTTTCGGCTGAAGCTAACATTTTGATAAAAGGTAAGTATTCAGGAAGAATTCTTGGCAGAAAATAAAACAAAAGGTTCTTTTCGCACCTCAGGGACTAAGTGGTTATTTTAGTCGCTCGCTTCAGAGACTAAAGTGCTACTTTACTCCCTAAGAGACTTAAGTAAATAGTGCATTTGTTGCACCACAAATATCCTGGCAACGAAATATAATAAAGTCCCAATTGTCTATCACCAGACGTTATTTCGGCATTTGATTTTTAATAGAGTGCCTTAATATACTTGGTTAAAAAAAAAAAAAATACGACAGTGCAAAAACTATTACAAAAACCTCTGAACTAAAGGATTATTGCGTGTACTAAACTATTATACAAGGTATTTCAAAATTCAGTACAAATATTTTAAGAACGTATAAACCTAAGCATTCTTAATTTCATTCAAAGAAGAGCTATTCGTCTCATTAATGATCCTTCACTTACAGAAAGGCTTCCCTCTCTTGCCCATCGTCGGGCTGTGGGGGATTTCTCGCTTTTTTATAGGTACTTCCATGGCTTCTGCTCTGATGATTTGTCCACTCACGGTTCCCACCAGAGAAACTCTTAGTGCCGCGCCTATGCATCCCTATACGGTCCAACTGGACAGGCCTCAAACTTCCCACTTTGTTCATTCTTTTATTCCTAGAGTTTCTAGAATGTGGAACCTGCTGCCCGCGGAGGACTTTTCTTCCCCCAAATCTTCAAGTATTTAAGTCCCGTGTCAACAAACTCCCTTTTACCTCGCTTAAGACATCCACGGTACGTTAGTATTTAGGCTTTTAGCCTTCGTGGTTTGTCCAAAGATAAAAAAACGTATTTTTTAGGTTAAAAAAATAATGCCTTAAAATATGTGTAGTAAATTTTGTAACAACCTGTATAAAAATTGGAAGCTATAGCTATAGCCTTTTAAAGGGGAATTTTTTAAAGTAGTTGTTGGCCCGATATCTTTAAAAACCTTTAAGATATCTTCCTATTTTTTTTTTTTTGATTTAGAAGATTGCAAGGTATTACTTAACATGTTACCTTCGTAAAAGTTAAATATTTTTTAACGTATTATGCTTTTTATTGTTACATATTATAAGTACAGGGTGTCCGCAAACACAACAATATTACTGAAAGGGCTGATGGAACAATCTATAAACATTCAGAATAACAGAAAATGACCTCTGTAAAAAATCGTTGGTTCTCGAGATATCAGTACTTGAAATTTGTCAAAATCGATTTTTTGGGTGACATTTTTGATTGTCACACATAAAGAAATTAATATTTTTTATTTTGGTTTTGCAGCAGTAATTACCCAAATCATTGATCCAAGACCAACACAAAACTAAAAGTTCTCTCTAAAAATGTATAGCGTGTTCACGGATAAACCTAACTATACCGTTACTGTAAACTTTGAATCTTTGATATTTCAAAAAAGTTATTCTCCCTAAAAACTTTTCATTCATCTGAAGAAGCAGAAACGTAAATAAAATTCGCTATATAATATTCCAAGTAATTCAAAATTGTAAAATTTGTATTTAAGTGCCGATATCTCGAAAAGATTTTTTATTGAGGTAATTTTATGCTTATAACTTGTTTCATCACCCTTTTATTATTATCATTGATTTTCCGGACACCCTTTACATATACAACTATCTGCCTTTTTAATTTTTGTGTCTTTTAATTTTAGTTGCACCTATTTTCACTATACAACCAGAAAATATTGAGACTTTGACTGGAAATACCATAAAATTAGAATGTGTAGCGTCCGGCACTCCCCACCCGAAATTACTTGGTTTAAGGATGATTTAGAGGTAAGATCTTGCATTTACTTTTAAAACAACTAAAGACCAGATTATTAGGCACAAGTCAGTATTAGCCGATATTTCATTTTACACATATTTGACTGGACTAATTTACCCATTCACTTTGTTGTTTCATATGTTACTTAATTTATTCTCTATTAAAAAGAGATGGAAGACTGTTTGAGCGGAAGGCTACCGTAAATGACTTGATTTTTTGCTGATTTTCGATTTTGGTTTACAAAACGAGGCTCAAACATACTATGCCGAAGTTAGTGTGGTTCTTTTTTGAAACTTTGTTAAATGTTTGAAAACTTGCTTTTTAGTTTATTGTAAAAGTATTTTGTTACTTTTGTTTTATCCTTTTTATAATTAGCATTTTTAAGGGTTTAAATATTTGTTTATTTTAAGGAAAACTAAAAAATATTTAAAGTCCGTTTTGGTATTTTGACGGCTTCAGTAGATTTACCGACGAATAATTTATATTATTATCGATGGCGCGTACTATACAAACTCCTCTTTTAGGTACTGCCAAATGACGCCCGAGTATTCTACAACAGCGATAAAACCTTGTTGGAAATTAAATCAGCTCGTGATACCGATTCAGGATTATACATCTGTGAAGCCAGAAACGAACTAGGAACCCGAGAAGTCAGCGCTAATGTTAAGGTGAACCTTAATCGAATTTATATTAAGGCACATGCTAAACGACCGCCGGCGGTTTCGCTCAATTTTAAGAAGAAAACCGCCGTGCGGCGGGTTTTTATATCTACGTATATGAAAACCGCCGAAAATTATAATTAATTTTTATCACCGACGGTGTTTACTTATTTTATCGATAAAAGCCGCCGTCCGGCAGTTTTGCTTATAAAAACTATTGAAAACCGCCGAATAATAGCTAAAGTTAACCTAACTTTAATAATTATTTGTTTTATTGTTTAATATTATTTTTATTATTGATTGACAATCGTATTAAAAATAAAGTTCTTTCTTGCTCCAATGGCAGCAAATCTTTCTGGTCCTTTGCGAAAAACTTACGTAGGAATTTTTGTACCAGTTCTTTCCCACCACTAACTTTGGAAGATGAAATTATTTCTACCGCTAAAGGAAAGGCAGAACTAATGGCTAAACAATTTGCTGCCAATTCAATCCTTGACCCTCCCGTAAATCATCCAATTCCAGTGGTTACCCCAGTTCCTCATAAAATGCCCAATAATATTTTTAAAACACATTAAGCGTATTCTTTCTTCCCTTAACACCAAGAAATCGTCTGGGCTGGATGGCATACCAGCAATCCTTTTAAAAAATGTGCTCCAGAACTTGCACCAATCTTAACTCGGCTCTTTCGAATTTCTTACGACACAGGTATCTTTCCGGAGAGCTGGAAAGCTGCACGTGTTCAACCTATTCCCAAGAAAGGATCCAAATCTCTTCTATCTAACTATAGACCAATTAAAATTCTCTCAGTTCTTTGTAAAGTAATGGAAAATTTAATTAATTCACAAATTCTTAAGTACTTAGAAAAACACAAAGTTTTGCATGACAGGCAGTATGGATTTCGCCACAAAAGATCTACAGCAGATCTTCTTTCCTTCGTATCACACTGTTAAAATAAGTCTTTTGAGTTTCTAGGTGAGTCCCAGATCGTTGCTCTTGATATATTCAAAGCTTTTGACCAGGTCTGGCATGCCGCACTTCTTAATAAACTTCCCTCCTATGGTCTTTCAACTAAACTCTGTACTTGGCTCTGTAGCTATCTATCTGATCGACGTATATCAGTTATTGTGGACGGCCACTCTTCAAGCTTTCACCAAGTAAATTCTGGAGTCCCTCAGGGCTCAGTTCTGGCACCAACATTGTTTCTTCTTCACATCAACGACCTTCTCTCGTCCACAACTAATTCCATTTATAGTTTCGCCGACGATAGTACCCTTCACTCCAGTTTTCCGGTTTCTAAACCCATCACTAAACCTGACTTGGAGAACAAACGCAGAACGATGCAGATATCTCTTTCACAGGATCTTAATTTAATATTGAATTGGGGCGCCAAAAATCTCGTCCATTTTAATGCATCCAAAACACAATCATGTTCCTTGTCGCGAAAAGAGTCATCAAAAATACTCATCTTCTACTTATGAGCGGCCAATATTATCAAGGTTTAAAAAGATATTTTAAGTTCTCCCATACCTACAGGATTACGAGTGTTGACCCGTAAGCGACAGGCCCCGAGTTTGATTCCGGATAAAAAAATAACTTTTTTTTTTCTTGATAATTGTTTATACATTTTTTATAATTTTTAGGTTTTGGTGTTTATAATTTAATTTTCAGAAAAATAATTTTCCACTTTTTAAGAATGCTGAGTTTAATGCTGACGATGACGTCCTGATAAGTTATTTCTTCGCCTTTCCTTCGCTTGACAATACTTTTTTAAAGTGTTGTAAATTATTGGATCCATGTGAGGAAATAGTTTTGTAATGTGTCTTTAAATATTGGCCCTTGATAAAGTGGAAATCCAGCCACGAAACGTTGGGATAAATACAATAGTGATTTATTTGCCTATCCCCATCCCTCTATACTAATCCAATTTGTTTTTCCAAGGGGTTATTAACTAAACTACAATATTAAACAAAAAAACAATAAAAAACTAAACGATTACGGATCGCAAAATAAATAATTATTAAGATTAGATTAACTTTAACTATTTTTTAGCTGTTTTAATAAATTAATTATAATTTCCGGCGGTTTTTATATGTGTAGATATATAAAACCGCCGGACGGCGATTTTCTTTTTATAATAATGCAAAATCGCCAGCGGTCATTTAGCCATTGTCTTATATTAAACAACAACATAAATACGTTAGTTGTGCACTTTTAGGTGGCGGGATTCGACACAAAACCGCCTAGATTGATCTACAAACCTTACAACATAGAGGCTCTTGTTGGGAGTACCATAGAGCTACCTTGCAAAGCTGCAGGAGACCCCAATCCTGGTATAACATGGCAAAAGATGGAGCTCGTATGCAAAGAACTGGGCGTTTCAAAATAAGTCTTACTGGAAATTTATATATTTATAAGGTAATGTAGTAATAGTATGGTCAGTAATGGAATTTATTTGATAATAGTAACACTTTTAAAACCTTTTTAGAGGGGTTTCTTTACGAGTCTACCATGAATTTTCATATATGGCGCTATATGGAAGCGGCTCGTTAACCCAGCCTGTCAATGTCAAATGTTTCGGGTGTCGGACTGGGCAAACGCGTCAGTCTCTTTGTCGGACAAGCTTACCACAATGTTTTGCATGCAATTTTTAAACATTGCGCCAAAAAATTAAGGATTACAGTTACGAAACCCGCCCAATCCGATACCCAAAACATGTCAATAGTCCTTCTGGTTTCGCTTGTAAAACTATGTGGTAAACTTATCCCACAAAAAAGTGACGCGTTTGCCCGGTCCGACACCCGAAACATAAAGCGTCACTTCCATATATGGCGGTATGAATATTCGTGGTAGACTCGTCAAAGAGAACCTCCTTAAAAAGGTTTTGAAAGTGTTATTAGAGAATTATTGCAAGTTGCCTTATTTGTCTCGGGTATTATTATTACCGGCCTTATTTAAATAGTGCTTGTACTCATAATTTAGAGGTATTGCAAATCATGTTGACAGTACCATTAACCTAAAAAAAGGGGAAACATTTTAGTACTTTTTTATTGTTTTGTGTTGTAGGGTTTTGTTTTACACAATTACAGAAAGACATTTGAAAAAGCAAGGTTTTAAGTATTTTTATTTCTAAAAACTTTTCGATTTTGTGGTTGGCAGTCGTTCGGTTACACGAACAGTTCCGAAGTTGAAATAAGAGCATAATAAGGCGCGACCTAAAACCGACATAAATAAAGCCAGACACTATACCTATTAAGGGAGTCCTTATACTACCATGCATCTACGCAAGCTCAGATGTCAAAATAAAGCCGGTATTATTAGTGCCTGTCCTTATTTTACTGTGTAATATTTCTCTATTATTAGGAAGTCAATATCATTACCGGCCCAGGTACTATAATATAGAAAAGTAGAATTTAAATAAATTTATTAATTGTAAAAAAATCAGGTTGCAGCTGAAGATCAAGGTCGTTATGAATGTCTGGCTCAGAACGAGCATGGGCGGGACTCAGCTTCAGGATATGTTACAGTTAAGGAGGATCCGTCGGTGAACACAGGGGCAATTGGCAACATTGGTGATAAATTTATCAAGATAGCTTTTACTGAAGCATCCAGAGAGATTGATAAGGCTATCAATAATACGATCGATAATTTTTTGCATAACAAGAATCCGACTTCTTCAGAGCTGTTTAGAATTATCAGGCAAGTGCTTATAAACATTACTATACTTAAACATACAGGCTGTTTTTTGATCAAAAAATATCAAATTTTGATAGTTTTTAGTTTTTCCAAATCCGTTTGGTAGTTTCGAGAAAATTCACCCCAAATGCCGTCTACCCCTAACCAATGGCTTAGATTAGATTAGATTAGAATAGGGCCGAGATAACCCATGCACTGAAGCCGCTCGGCTTATTGTGCGCCCCGTCTTTTACGTATAGGTGATGTCAGCCAGACGGGACCTACAGCTTAACGTGGGTTCCGAACCACGGTCCTATGAGCGACAACTTAAGACCTCGTCCACCCAGGGGGCACTATTGAACCTACCGAGTGGGATCAGCATGTCTACGGGTGCGCAGGACACGGCAAAATGTGTTCCGGCGCCCTGGTCCTTTGGTGGCCTTTCAGCGGCGATACATTTTGCACTTTGTCCGTCTGGTGTTGAGCTAACCACTAAATTTCCGACCAACTTATAAATAAGTATTTGGCCTCAGCAGGATTCGAACCCACCTCACGTCCGTTGTGCGCTCAACGACTTAACGCCTTACACGCTAAGCCACCGGACTTAACCGATGGCTTACTCATAAAACTTTTTATTTTTTAAAATATTAAAAATTAAATTTTCTTCGTAGGTATATCACATAAATGATCATTATTTCACGAATTCAGTTCTTTTGTTTTTTTATCGATTCCGATTTAGCCGGAAACGCTCTCCAACTTTCTTATTTTAAATGAGACACCCGGTACATTTTTAATTGTCTGATTCGAAATTGACATTTCAAGTACAATGACACTGCTTGTGAGACTTTCTGATATCCCATTCGTAGCACTCTAGATCAAAAATTAATAATATTTAGGGCCAAGATGTCACAAACTAGCAAATGGAGTGTTAGTTTACTTGAAATGTCTTTTTCCATTCAAATTAGTAAAAATATACCGGGTTTCACTTTAAAATAAGAAAGTTAATAACCTTTCCGGCTTAACCGTTAGAAAAAAATCATGTTTAATATTTATGTAATGTACCTAGGTCCCAAATTTTATTTTCATATTTTTAAAAATAAGAAATTTATAGGCGTAAACTGCCAGCTAAAGATAACCGCCATTTGGGGTGAATTTTCCACGGAAAGTACCCCCATTCCCATTTGAATTTTTTGACGTTTGAGCTGGTAAAGGGAAGGAATAACCCTGAACAAGTAAATTCTGACACAAAAATGTTTCTGATTTATTTTTTTAATTAAATATCTATATCAAATCTGTTACAACAATACCGTCTTTTTAAACTAGGTATCCAGATGCTCCAGCTCGTGAACTTGCCAGATCAGCCGAAGTTTATGAAAGAACATTAGTTAACATCAGGAAACACATCGAGAAAGGTCACGTGACAATGAATAATACCCAAGATTTTAACTACCGAGAAATTTTGTCGCCTGATAAGCTGGATTTGGTTGCTAGATTGTCGGGTATGTCTTACAAACTAAAATTGCATATTTTTTTTTCTATGTTCAAGTTTGCTGATATAAACTAATATATATAATCAATTTGACCTTGAAATAAACATCTTTGACACTTTCAAGGCCAAGTCCAAGGACGTCCTAAGAAGCCCCGTTTGATTTTGTACAACTTATTTATTCAAAGTTTTTTTCCGTGGCTCTTGGGATATTAAGTTGTTTCTGTACTAGAGGAACATAATTAAAATGAGGATAATTCGATTTTTAACTTTATGATGTATATACTCAAAACGAAATGTTTCCTACTGAAAATTCTTTCAGATTCTTGATCAGAGCCCTAAACACCCTTTTTTTTAAAGAGTGTCCAGCAAAACATACCTACAATCATAGATATTCAACAACGATATTTTTAGGTTGTATGCCACATAGAATCACGAAAAACTGCTCGGATATGTGCTTCCATTCGAAATATCGAAGCATAGATGGCACTTGCAATAATTTACAACACCCCACGTGGGGAGGTAGTTTGACTGGTTTCAGGCGAGTTCTAAAACCGATCTACGAAGATGGGTTTGCCAAACCAGTTGGTTGGGAAAAAGGAAGATTGTATAATGGATTTCCAAAGCCATCATCTCGAAAAGTAAGTTTTTTTGGAAACTGTTTAGAAAGTTTTAACAAAATGATAATCAGATTTTGAGTTCTTAGCCTGGGAAAGCCCTTAATACCAAATTTTATTAAAAAAAGTATTAGGAAAAATATTAAAAAATAACCAAAATAAAATGGACAATTCGACAACCTGTATTTCGCAAATGGTCAACTTTTGAACTAACGACAGCTCTAATGTAATAAAAATATTTACAAAAATAACCCGAATTTTTGGTTCGTGTCTTGACTAGAAACAAGCTCTTATGGAAAATAAAACAAAGATTGATTAAAAGTTAGCGTTCCTAGTACTTTTTATAAAGCCACCCAAACATAATTTTTTGATTTTATGACCTTCATACACAACGAAACCGGCTTTGTACATTTTCCTTTATTACAAAACTTTTAACGAAATCCATTGTGACAACCACTAAAAGACTTAATACAAGTGGCTGGCAGACTGACTTTTTCAATTTTTTATCGCATTCATCCAATAAATAATAAAAAATATAAAAAAAGAACAATACTAAGTGCACCAACAAAAAGCAAAATTTAAGTAAGAAATGTTCAAGATCGTTTGACTAGGTAAGGTTGCCTCGTAAGCCTTGCAACATGGTGGACCATACGTCACATATGTATTTTGCTCATTATTTAATGAAGTTTTTAACAGTGTAGATTGTGTTTTTTGTCAATATTAAAGAAATACTTTTAAATACTGTTAATTCCAGTTGGTACCGTAACTTCTTTATTTCCTATTAATAAATTATTTAACAATGATTATTCTAGCTGATTTTCATATCGCGCTCTTTCGCCCTCATAGCATTATCCGTCTAGACATCCTTGTTTGCTATGTTGGCGCCAATAAGGAACCAGCAGTGCGGTACATATGTGACGTAATGAGGCAACCTTACCTAGTTAAACGATCTTGAGAAATGTTATAGTCATTCAAAGAGGGTTCAAAAAGTTCTCGATGAGGGCGCTAAATTGCAATTGCAATGTTGCCAAGACGCTTTTTTGATTGTTAATGAAATATTTTTAGGTATCAACAACACTTATTTCAACATCAAAAATCACACCAGATGAAGAAATAACACACATGGTTATGCAATGGGGTCAGTTCTTAGATCACGACTTGGATCATGCGACACCTAGCGTCAGTTCGGAGAGCTGGGACGGAATCGACTGCAAAAAATCATGTGATTATGCGGCACCTTGTTACCCCATGGATGTACCTGAGGATGATCCTAGAATAACCAACAGGTTGCAAGCATTTTTCCTAGGCATTTGGTAAATTGACTTAAGTAGTTAATTTTTTTCTAGACGCTGTATAGATTTTGTTCGATCCAGCGCCATCTGTGGGTCTGGAATGACATCTATTTTCTTTGATTCAGTTCAGCACAGGGAGCAGATCAACCAGCTAACTTCTTTTATTGATGCTTCTATGGTAAGTATTCAATTTCTCTCTCTATTTTTTTCTTGGTTTTGGTCCCATCAGGTCCAATCCACCACTCTCCCCTTCCGGACTATGCTTTCCAGGGCTTCGTCGACGGAAAATCTGAGTAATCGAGCTCGTAGCTCCCAGAAATTCCAAAAGAAAACAAACAATTCAACAATCGATGCAATGCATAAATTGTCGGCTGTCAAACCAAGATCTGCTACTGGTGTTACGTTTAACTTTCACTTTCATTACCGACAGTTCCCATGGCACGCCCATCTATTTCCCGCCATTTGAGAAATACCTCGTGTTCACCACTAAACAGGATACCATCAGCTTATAGGAATCTTCGCTCACAGCGCTTAGATCCAGAAGACAGATGCCGTCAATTTAGCGTAAATCTTTCCTTGATCCCCGAAGGTAAAAAACGTTCGTACGACACCTCTAGCCGCCACTCCGGGAAGAACTTTGTAGTCCTCTACGCACGTCCGCACTGCCCGGAGGTCAAACAAAGAGTCTAAGTATTCAATTTAAACATTTTTTTCTGTCAAGCAATCATTAATACTTTGGTGTATTTTGACTATCGAGGGTAGAGGGAAGGTGTACCACCTGAATGTATTAAAACGTGTACATCGGAAAAAAGCAACTTTAGGTGGCGCCACAGTATCAAGTGGGAAGATTTTAATAATAGCGCCATGAACTATTAGAGTAAGATACAAAATAAAAAAGGAAAGATAGATTCAAAATAAAGGGAAAGATATAAATAGGGCGCATTCAGGAGTACGTACTCAGCTGCTTAACCGCTGGGTAAGCAGAGTGTCAAAATTGTTAAAATTAACCAATAGAATGGCTTTATTTTGACAGTTTTGACACTTCGCTTATCCAGCGGTTAAGCACCTAAATACTCCTAAATGCGTCCATTTATTTTTAAAAATCCCGAAAATTCCAACAAATTCTCTTTTTTTTAGGTGTATGGATTTTCGGATGAGCTTGCACGAGAAATCCGTGATTTAGACGCGCCCCTAGGTCGCCTAAAGGAAGGCCCTGTGTTCCAAGATCGCAAGCCCCTATTACCTTACGCAGGGGGGCAAGGAATGGACTGCAGACGCAACTTGTCAGAAAGTGACGTAAATTGTTTCTTGGCAGGCGACATACGAGCCAATGAACAAAGCGGACTCACTGCGATGCATACGTTATGGATGAGAGAGCATAATAGACTTGCTAAAGAATTAAGGTTAGAGCTATGTATTAAGGGGCCCACAGACGATCAATATTATTGCGCAAAATATTGTACTATAATAGTGCTAGTTATCCCCAAACAGTGCAATACATTTGCGCAATGTTTATATTTATTATATTGTTCAATACCTAGTTTTCTTTTGTAACTACTGGTTAAAACATAGATAAGAAAAAAATAGCTACTATTGCCATTGTTTTGGAAACCTGTTTAAAAAAAAAAAAGAAAGAGACCACCTTCTCCCATATTTGTTTTTGTAAAAAAATACTCTTGTATTTTAAAAACTGAAATAATTGTGCCATATTATTCACACACGACACAATAAATCACTGTTTTTGATTAACTCAATATATTGTACAACCCCTCAATATAAACCACAAATGATCAATATTATTGTAGAGGATGGCGTCTTTTGTTGACCTTGCAGGGTATAGCGAAAACTAAAAGAGATAGAACAAATCTGATTGCGAAATCTCGATTTCAATTTTGAAACAAATTCAATGGTAAAAGTAAATCATGGCTAACTTGATTCGTTTTGGAGATACAGAGGGATTTTCAATTTTTTTTTAATTGACCACGCAGTTGTAACTCGCAGTTTTAGGGATTTTTACGTTGAATTCAGTGGCGTACCTATATTCAATTGACTTTTATTTTAAAGTTATAACACAAAGTTGTTTTTTTAATGGAATAACCTGTATATTTGATCACCAATTAAAAGGTCTCCTGAAAAGCCGTAAAAATATGCATTTGATATATAATGCGATAATAAAATGGAATTTTAAAAATAAAACACCCTATATATTTTATCACTATTAAAAGACATTTTAAAGACCTTTAGAAATTTATCAAATTTAAAATAATTTTCTCCAACAGTTTTGGAAATATGAGCTTCCAAATCTTAATGCGTATAACTACTATTTTCTGGATTAATAGTCATATTTCCAAAACTAATATAATATACAGGGTGTTTCGTTAAAGAAAATCCTGATGATGACTATATTTCCGAAACTATTAAAAAAACATACATTAAATGTAGTATTTTTATAGATTTTAAGGAGACCTTTTAACTGATGATAAAATATATGGGTTGTTCCAAAAACCCAACTTTGTGTTATATCTTTAAAATAAAAGTAAATGGAAAAAATATAGGTACGCCAATGAACTGTATGTAAAAATCCCTAAAACTTTTCTATTAACATTTTTTTCTACCTTTAATATTAAGCTAGTTACAAGTGCCTGGCCAAATTGAGAAAATTTAAAAAACACTCTATATCTTCAAAACGAATCAAGTTAGCTTTAATTTACTTTTACCACTGAATTTGTTTCAATTATCGAATTAGAGATTGCGCAAACAGATTTGTTCTATCTCTTTTAGTTTTCGCTATACCCTGCAAAGTCAACGAATAGGCGCCACCCCGTACAATATGAAATATTGCGCAATAATATTGATCGTCTGTGGGCCGCTTTAGACATAGACTTATAAAGACTAGACTTTCTATTTCATAGGCTCGCATGATACAGAGATTACAAAAGGTAGGATCAACAGCGATTCCAAATTGGTTTGCTTTGCGCATGACGTAGCAATGTGACTTTTTTGGCGCAATATTTAAATTTAGGTCCTAAGAAAGCCTGCAATGTTTGTGAGTTTTAGTCATTTTTTACCTATGAGGACAAGTATAGAGAAATATCTTTCTAGAGTAATATTACTGTTAATCTAAGACTATAATATTTGATTTTAACAAGCTTAAGATGGTAATATGTGCATAAACGGAACTTACGTAATAAAGCACTATTTAAAGTACTTAAAAACACATTATCTTTTCCCTAACTAGTCTTAAAGTCACAAAACTGCCAAAAAGCAAAGTAAAACGGCAAACAAACTTCCAAAAACACGAAAACAAACGTATGGTTTCAACTTTGTTTACAAATTTAGTCACATTACTACGTCAGAGGCAGTGGTCACATGATAAACGTCATGCGCAAGATCCTACCTTTTGTATTTGTTGTATCATGATAGGCGCGAGGTTCTCCCCACTGCCAGCTACGGGAAATTCAAATTATGAACTTTGACAACGTTGCAATTGCAAATCAGCGCCCTCATCGGAAACTTTTTGAACCCTTTTAAGGCAATATGACGTTTGTTATATTTTCCTTACTGTTAGTATCACATTTTTTTAAAATGTTTTTTTTGGGATTAACTGGACGAATGCAATTAAAAAAATGGTCTGTCTATAACTTGTGTTAAGTGCTATAGTAGTTGTAATAGTGCTATTTTAGTAGTTTTTGGGAGCTAACTCGCGCGTATTAAATCAGTCTCATCAAGTATATGACTTATATGTCTATAGAATTATATGTGGTATAACTAAGTGTATGGTTCTAAATTTATGTTTTACGTAATATTACAGATATCTAAACCCACACTGGGATAGCGACATGTTATATCATGAAGCCAGAAAAATTGTAGGAGCTGCAATTCAACACATAACCTACAAACATTGGTTGCCGTTTATTGTGGGACCAGAGGGGATGAGACAGTTGGGAAAATACGAGGAATATGATCCCCAGCTGCATCCAAGTATTTCAAATGTTTTTGCCACAGCTGCCTTGAGATTTGGTCATACATTAATCAACCCTGTTCTAAATAGGTAAGATAAATAATTACATCTACAGGATGTCCTCTAATTAATGGTACGCAGAAAAAACATAGTTATGCTAGAGTATTGTAATTTAACCAAGAGACAAGATCTTATGCTAAAATATTAGAATTACCAAGCATACTTATGTACCAAGTGGCGAGCAGTGGTGCAGGGGCTAGCGTGTCAGCCTCTCACCGCAGCGATCCGGGTTCGAATCTCGGAGTCGGATATCGGATTTTTAATAGCTCGTCACCTCACAGTTGGCAAAGTCAAAGTCAAAAATCTCTTTATTCAATAAAAAATTGCAAATACAAAGTTGAATGAATGGCGTCAATGGGTAGGGATTTAAATCCTTCAGTCAATACAAAACAACCTAGCCTAAGAATATTTTTATAAAAAGTAATTCACAAAACTAAGCCTAAACTTGTTTTATTCTAATCCTAGTTCCTACATTCCTAAAAAGAAGCCGTTTTAAAAAATTAAATTAGTTAAAACCTTTGTACATAAAAAGTTTTAAAAAATGTGAAAGACAAAACATAAAGATCAACAAACATTCTGAAAAGTAAAAAATTGACAAGATCATGCATAAAAAATACAAAAATACATTTAGGTACATAAGAAGAGTAAAAATTTGGAAAAAAACACATTCATTTAAAAAAGTTAAAAAACTCATTTTGATTATATGGTTCTATTTGAACCAAAAGATTGAAAATCTTTGCTTTAAAAAATTTAAAATCAGTCGCTGACTTTATCTCATTTGGTAATTTGTTAAAAAATTTAATGGCCGAATAGGTAGGCCCTTTTTCAGTGCCAGTCAATCTATGCTGAGGGACATTGTACCCGAGTGATCTAGTGTTAAAGCAATGCCTTATTTCAAAAGCCGTAAATTTATCTCTATTCTTAAACATAAACAAAAGACACTCATAAATAAACAAACCTGGAAGAGTAAGTATATTCAAATATCTGAATTTTCCCCTACATGAGTCACGATAACCTATGCCCAACAGAACTCGCACTGCCCTCTTTTGACTTTTAAAAACTCTCTCAGAGTCATTAGTTCCACCCCAGAATATCAACCCATAACGAAGCACAGAGTAAATATTTGCAAAATAAATAATTTTTAAATCTTCCCTGCTTAGATATTTTGACATGACTCTTATGGAGTAGGTTGATTTGTTCACTTTTTTGCAAACCTCTGTAATTTGTGTCGTCCAGTCTAAATTACGGTTAATATGGATTCCTAGGAACTTGGTACTCGTGTCAAGTGTCACAATCTGTGTGTCCATCGCAAATTACTCAGGGATTGCAGAGTTTTTTTGTTTGGTGGAGAAACATATGTGGTGTGTTTTATCATTGTTTAAAATTAATCTGTTTTCCTTAAACCAATTTTGAGCTTTTAACATGTGTTCTTTTGTGAGTCGAACCAGTTCCTGAAAGGAGATTCCTATCGTTAACAGATTTGAATCGTCAGCAGAGTTTGCCATGTAGCACTTCTGGCCTGTAACTGCAGAGGCAAGGTCATTTATGTAAAAGATAAACAATAATGGACCCATGACGCTGCCCTGGGGAATGCCCATGGTCAATTCGCTATCTTCAGAGCAATAACAGACGCCTCCCAGTTCTGCAATAACTCTTTGCTTTCGCTTTGTTAAATAAGACTGTATCCATTGTAATGCAATGCCCCTGATGCCATAATGTTTTAGCTTTTCTAATAGAATGCCATGGTCCAAGCTGTCAAAAGCCTTCGACAAATCCAAGAAAGTACCCATTGGTAGATCCCCTCCCTCAAAGCCCTCTACAATCTTCAAAGGCAAACCACTGTGTAGTATTCTGCCATTTCTAGGTAGTAGTTATTTAAAAATGACGTCCGTGGTGGCACTACCGCGTTGTCTAAAAGGTGTTGGGAAATGCAACTGCATGTTTCAGTGTTTGGTAACGATCCAGTAACCCGGCACTCACGGTACACTGGTATTTAGGCTTAAGCCTTCGTGAGATGTCATAAAGATAAAAAAATTAAAATCATTGCACAGTGGGGCCAGCAATATTCAAATGTGGCTGATAAGGTACAATAAGAATGTGGAAGACATTTTTTTTATTTTATAACAATACAACAACAGCAAAAAACTTAAACATTAATATTCTTACTAAAAGCTTGGAACTTTCTTTGAAAATTCCCTTTTTTTTAAGTGTTTTAAAACTTGAATCACAATATTCGATGAAATTAACAGATGGTTAAATATATCTTGATTGCAGCTTTCCCATAAACATTTTTCGAAAAACCTTTTCTAAATCTCTTAAAATCTGTATTTCGGACTTCCTGTGCTTCCTTAGGTAATTGGCTCATTGGTAAAAGTGCATTAGATACCGGGTGCGTTTTAAAAACTTACAAAGGGTATATTTTTTAAACCAAATCAAAAAATAAAAAGTACCGTTTTTATAAAACTCGAGGAAATATAAATAACGTATTTTTAAAACACCTCCATTAAACCCTAAGGCAGCACCCCCAGTTACTAAAAATTGAAAACTTTTAATGTTTTTTTACTTAGATTATACCGGGTGGTCTATTAAATGTGCACAAATGGGAAATTATTTTGTTTTTACTTTGTCATATGTATATTTTTTTATAAAAATTCGTGCATTAAACTTAAAATGTATTTCCAGTATTTAATTTTACCAAAAGTTTAAGAGTATACAGAGTAGGCCAAAAATATTTAAAGATGCTAAAAAAGTACCTACCCTTATTTCAAAAATCACATTAAAATGTTCTTTTTCTAACAAACTATCTTTTAATTCCAAGTCATGGGCTTATTTATTTATATTTTTTTATATTAATGTCTTCATAATTCCCAATAATGTAGGTAGCACCCTCTAGTTTTCACATAAGAAATAAATAGCAAATCTGAATAGTTTATTTCAAAACATACACACAAACAATAGAAATAGGTTTAAAATCTTTTTTCTTCTTTGACATCTTGTATCTTCCTTATTATCTACCTTTGGATGGTATGTTTGCATAAACCTTAATATTTTGACATATGGCATCTGTGGTTTCTTCTGTGTACCAATAATTAGTGTATTCCTTCTATACTTTCAAGCACAAAATACTACTAATTATTTTTTAAATTTAGACTTGGTTGGGATTTCAAACCAATCAAGGAAGGTCACCTCCCACTACACAAGGCATTTTTCTCCCTGGCGGATAGTAGAAGAAGGTGGTATAGACCCTCTATTAAGAGGCATGTTTGTGACACCAGCTAAGAAAAAAATGCCAAGAGAGAATTTGAACACTGATCTTACCGAACAATTGTTCAAAACTGCGCATGCAGTAGCGCTAGATTTAGCAGCTATGAATATACATAGGTAAGTTTTTTTAGGACCTTTATTACAGTTTTATACAGGTTGTTTAAAAATCGATTAGGAAACTTAAGGCGGAGATTCTACTTACATGATAAAATTTACTGGGTTTTTAAAAAGTCTCGAAACTTCTAAATATCTCCTCAGAAAATTTTAAACCAAATTGGACGAAATTCCAGAGTAAACCCATACTCTGAGTGGCTTTTCAGTGACGAAAATTTTTGGGCGACACGCTCCAGGTCTTGAAGCCCTTGGTCTACTATAAAAAGTTAGTCACTGGAACATATCCCTAGACAAGGAAAGAGAGATAAGTGTAGGAAATTTTAAAATTTCGTTTTTTTAGCGTTTTTTGGCTTTATAATAATAATTTCTTTTTAATATCTAATTCCATTTTACACAAATAATTTTAAAAATGCATCCTTAACCATAAAAAATACGTTTAAAGCACAAAAACCAAAAGGGGAGCTGGTGCATGAGGGGCAAGGGGAAGAAGAAAAACGAAGTAGTTCAGATGCATAACACTTTCAGTCACTGGAACGCCATAAAGTAGAACGAAATGCGCCTGAGCTATTTGGAAGCGTTCTATATGCGTCACTGGAAAGCCACTCTGAATTCAGTGTTGATGTCGACGATGTTGCTAGATATATTGTTTTGCAAAAATCAATTCAAATTTTTAAATTGAAATGAGATACCCATTTAAGAATTGAACTTTGACGGGCTGTAACTCGAAAACCATAAAATTAAAGAAAATATGATGTTCTACTTTTATTTTATCATGTAGAATCACCGCCTTAAGCCGCGTACAGATGAGTGTAAAGATGCGTCCAGACTTGCAACAATTCGTCAAACATTCGTCCAAACTAACCAACCTTTTTGTGTGCTCCTTTGACGTTAAAAAACCAACAAGCTCTGAATCACTGACAAATGATTCGCCAAGCCCTTAAAATGACGTGAATTCCGTCCACGACCACGTCTATGTGGCGGGGTGTGCGGCGTGGAGCGGCGCGGATAATTGTTGCAAGTTTAGACGCGGCTTAATGCAACCTGCAATGCAACATACAACGCAAGAAACGCGCGTCGCGATCCACACAGGTGTCGGTTTTTGCGCGAACACAAAGGCGTTCGATGTGAGTTCGCAGTATCCGTTTGGACGTGTTTGAGTGTTGTTGCAAGAAACAATGGAAATTAATTGAATCTTAAAAATAAAAATAAACTTTGTAAAACCGTTTTTTTATCATACAGCTAAGTTTTCTACCAATGACGACAAATATCAGTTAGTTTTTCCGGTTTTTTTTTCTACCAAGTAATATATTAAAATAAAAAATAGATCTTGCAGTACAAGGTCGTTTGTCTACAAGTTCATTTTAAATGCGGGCAGGCCTATTTACAACGAAGGTTGCAGCAACAACATTAGGTCCATTTGTTGCATTGCATGTTGCGTTTCCCGTTGCATTACACACGTGTATACGCGGTTTTAAATTTCGTGATCAATTTTTAAAATCATCTTGTATTCTTAGGTCTCGTGATCATGCGTTACCAGGATACTTAGCTTTTCGCCAATTCTGCAATATGTCTGAAGTTTCATCCTTTGAAGATCTTGCTGCAGATATATCCGATGCTGAAGTACGAAGAAGAATGGCAGAACTGTATGGTCACCCTGCTAACATCGACGTATTTGTCGGTGGTATTTTGGAAGACCCTGTAGAAGGAGGACGCGTTGGTCCTCTTTTTAAATGCTTGTTACTGGAACAGTTCCAGAGGCTGAGGGATGGAGACAGATTTTGGTAAAATTTAAATTATTCTTATATTATACCGGGTGTTTTTTAAAGGTGGTTCCCCCTTGTAACTTTAAATTATACTATTTCAGAATATAGTTATGACCATAAATAAGGGGCCTAGTTTAAAAGTGTACAATCTCCAAAATTTTCATGTTATATCTAATAAAGTTAACAAAGAATCCATATAAAATACATGGAATTCTTGAGACTGAACACTCTGCACTCTGTCATGGATGTAGTCATGGCCAAAAATTGCTTTTTTGCAGGAAAATTCAACTTTTGGGATATTTATCTTACTGTCGTATTAAAGAGTCTAAATGAAAATTAAATACTAAAACTGGGCCCTTCAAATAGGATTTTGCAAATTTTAATTCGCTTGACAATTCGTTAGAAAACAAACACGAATAATTTAATTTTTTATGTCTACTTTAATTAAAATTAACCGTTTTTGCTAAATTAAGACAATATCGATGTACCAAATTTAATTTTTTTATCTTAAATGAAAAAAAAATAATTTGAGGAAACCACCTTTGGGAAACCCCTGGTAAAACCATTATTAACTCTTATCTTTATGTTTAGGTACGAGAATCCATCAGTTTTTAAACCAGAACAACTTGTTCAAATCAAACAGTACTCCTTAGCAAGAGTACTATGTGACAATGGTGATAACATCACCAGGGTGACTAAAGACGTGTTTACACTTCCAGAGCTACAGGGTGGAATAAGAGATTGCGAAGAAATACCCAAAGTAGATCTTCGATTGTGGAGCGAATGCTGTACTGATTGTAGGTAAGTACCACGCTGTACAGATTGTATGAATAATATACAGTATGTCCAACGAGAAACTGCTGCGATCGATTTTCTAGAATAGACTTCTTAATACAAACTTTTAGTTCCAGAACTAGTAAACCCTTTGAGTAATGTTAGACCTGTAAGGCTGGAAATTTGTATAGTGATGAGTCATAGCACAGATCTAAATACGGTAGAAGGTGGTTAGGTCTCAAAGTCGGTCTATATAAGGTCACGACATTCGGCCATATTGCTTTGACGTGTTATGACTTCACATCTCCCATTTTTCGGCCATGTTGTTCAGTGCCGGAGATATACAGCTTATTGTATTAGTAGAACAACCGTTTACACAACAGTTTTTAATTATTATTAAGTTGTAAATTCTTTTACTTTAACTAAAAAATATTTGGAATTACATCTTTCAACAAATATCACTACCAAAACAATGCAAAATGAAATGTGCAAATTCTAGACGCCACTGGATTAATCATCAGCTTTGATTTTACACAGTCTTGCCAACTTTTCTCCGTGGAGTGCCCTTCTTTGCGTCCCCGACCTCGAACCGCCTAAAAGTTAAGGATATGTTGCAACCTTATAAATATAAACTAACCTTGGTTAGGTCTGTGGTCATAGCATGCTAAGTATGAAAATCAACACCTGGCAGGCATCAGCCTTGCACATCATCACCCTGTATATTTTTGAAAGTTTAAGAAAATAATAAAAAATAAAAAACTTGGAGCTGTAAGCTTGAAATTCTTCTAGGACTTAGTTCATTCAGAGTAAGGTTTAAAAACAATTGACAGGCGTTTTCGAGGAGCACAAGTACCTACCAGGCGAACTGAAAAGTGTGGGGGATTTGGATGGCCATATTTCCAAAACTAATAAAGTTAGATGTACCTAATGTGGTGTTTTCTCAAGCTCTTTTGAGAGCTTATTTTAATGGTGATACTGGTAATATTATACAGGGTGAAAAACAAGAGTTTGTTTTTTGGGCACCCTGTATATTATATTACCATTAAAAAGAGCTTTAAGAAAATACCAAATTAGGTTCATCTAACTTTTATTAGTTTTGAAAATTGGCCAATCAAATTAGCCACACCTTTAGTTTGCCTGGCAGATACTTGTTCTCATCGAAAACGTCTGTCAATTTTTTCAAACCTTAATACGAATAAACTAAATCCTAGAAAAATTTCAATCATAGAGCTCTAAGTTTTATATTTTTATTATTTTCTTTAAACTTTCAGAAATATACAGGGTGATGATGTGCACTGCTGATGCCTGCCAGGTAATCATTTTCGTACTTGGTATGCTATGACTCATAACTATACAAATTTTCAGCCTTACAGAGTCTACGTTACTCGAAGGTTTCGCTAGCTCTCCTCCTATTGGATTGTACAATCGTTACTGGACACCCTGTATGTATGTAGGTAATTTGATTGAAATTGATAAAACTTTGATGTCTATTGGTGCCTAAACGGTGAGGTTTATCGACTTCAATAAAAAGTATAAAATGGCGCCCTCAGCTTTGCGATATCTGTCAAAATAAAAAGTTATGATGTAAAAAAATTTAAAGTTTTAAGTAAAGTGCCTTCTGGTGCTATTTAAAAAAAGTACTTTTGTCTTAAAATTTTAGAATCTGCAAAGCTCGATTTGTGTGCCAAATATCAACTGGATTGGTTAAAAAATAAATGCAATATGGCGAAAAAACCAAAATAAAAATTGAACTTTGACGGCTTGTAACTCGAAAACGAATGACATTTTGCAAAAAAATATATGAAGCTCTACCCTTATTTTGTCAAGTAGATTCACCCCCTTAAGTTTCGTGATCGATTTTTGAATTCCCCGTATAATGTTAACTGCAACAACAGCAAGTAAACTTGAATATGAAATATCATTTTACACTAAAATAGTTTAAAATGACTGCGATGAGGGCGTTAAAACGTTGCCAAGTCGCTTAATTTTAATTTTCAATTATATTTGAAAAAAAAAGACTTTAAGGTTTTTTTTTCAATGTAACTTTTAACCTGTAATTTTGCCCACCCTGTATTTATAAATTTTCAATGTGTTGTTAGTACAGTCCACCTAAGTAGTTCTTTTCTCTACGAGGAATCTGACTCTGATTCCTAATAATAGAGAGGGATCCCTGGACCATTTTTACCAATTATTACTAACAAGCTAATTTTTCGTGAATAGCTTCATTTTGACAAGACGCCCAACTTTTTGCTTGCAATAATTTTCGTTGGTGGCCGCTTACAGAGGTAGCAGGAATTAAATGTGTTGATTTGACGAATATCAAAATGTATTACCAACAGGGATTTTCTCTGGTAATTTTCTACATAATTATCTAAATAAACCGAAAAAATATGTGTGCTACAACATGTAAGGTTTTATTAAAGAGTCCCCTATAACCAATATTTGTGGTTAACGATGTCGTGAAAAATAACTACTAACCAGCTGATTTTTTTCTGTTGGTTTAATAACATTTATAGTATAATTCAACACCCACAATGTCCTACAAATTGCGAGGTACGTCATCCTGATTTTTAAATATTCATCAAATCAACATATTTAATCTCTGCTACCCCTGTAAGCTAACACCAACGAAAATTGTTGTAAGGAAAAAAGTTGGTCGTCTCGACAAAATGAAGCTGCTCACGAAAAGTTAGCTTGTAAGTAATGAATGGTAAAAATGGTCCAGGGGTCCCTAACTTGCAAACGTAATTTTTGACATAAAATTTAAAATCAGTAAAAAGTATAAAAGATTATATATAAAATATACTTAAAATTTTAGCAGAATATAAAAAATAAATAATTTTATTTTTTCCCATTTAAAAATAAGAAAGTTAATATTAACATTATGTATAACTGGAAGTGCTAGTACGATGAAACTTTTTTAGTCGTATGTAGGCAGAAGGAGCTGACCTTATAATCTTCAATTTTCCAAAGGCGACTTTTCGACAAATCGATCTCCGCAGTTTGTCATGGGCCACCTTGTACATTTACTATTCTACAGATGCTTTTAATGTATTAATCAATAAATATTTGTTACTTTTTTAGGTATACAGGCCAACTGAATACTATCAGCAGACTTAACGCCAGAAGTCGAAGAAATGCTGAAAGTGAGAAAAACACAACAAGGAACTCCACCACCTTAGAAAAAGAGTTGCTGAGCTTGAAGGAAAACTTGAGATGGCTTTACAAAAATTTGACGAACTTTAAATTAAAGGAGCCTTTGTCTTATTATTTTTAGCAGATTAGAAAAAAAAGATGGTTGCATTTAAAATATTTTTACTGATAACTTTTAAAAAAACTGATAAAAAGTGTATTAACTTTATTTTACACTTCAGATCGTATACTATTGTATAAATATACATATATTCACTATATAATAATTAAAATAGGGTAAACCAGTACTACCTTTTCGTGTTAGATCTTTGAATCCATTGAATTCACATGCTCACCTTTTACTTTATGTCTATAGTGGCATTCTTTCAAGACATGATCAGTAAACAAAGTGAGGGAAGTAAAACTGGTAACATTCTTTTGAAACTTATATGGCTTACTTCATTCTAAATATTAATTAAAATTTAAAATCAGTTTCCGTTCGTTCTCGGTATTGATTAGACGTTGGAAGGGAGCTTATACCGGGCTCTCACGTGGAATCGTGCATGAAGGATCTAGAAGACGTTCTGGTGCCCCAAAGAAGATAGGAAACTCACTGCTAAATTGAAAGGGCATCTTTTTTCTGGAACTAGGCGCTGTGAGTAAGGATTCCTATAACCTGGTGTTTTTCTGTTTGGCGTACTGCACGAGGTAATTTTCAATGGCGGAAAATGGAGGCGGGCGCTGCGGGTGACGTCAGTAATGAAAGAAACCGGTTATGCGCGATACCAGTAGCAGTTCTTGGGAAGATGGCCGCAATTTATGCATTGGCCGATAATACGTGTTATAGTACGGAACATGTAATTTAAAAAATAAAAGGAAAATCTGGGGTCTAGAGTCAGACAATTCAATTTTTCAACCACTTGACGATGGCTGAATCCATTAAGTGTGAAAGCCAAAAACTGAAAATAGAATAGAATAGAAAATTTCAAATGGCATCTGTCACGTGATTAAATGATCATGATCACTTGCAAGTGAAGGAGCTGAAGGAAGTGAACTTGATCATGTCTCGAAAGAAAACCACTAAATACAGCTAACATTAACGTATGCTGAGGTCAAAGACCTGTTGGTTGACCGGATAATGTTACTTTCTCCCTTACAAGGTTCTAATTTCATAAAGATATCCTTATTGTTTTATTAGATGTCACAAATTAAGAACACCCTAGTGTGGTAATTTTCTTGCACATTTAACACACACAAAGTCACCAGCCTCCATACCAAAAACATTAGTAGGTATGTAGGCAATTATGTCTCGGCCATCGGTTTTAATTTTAGTAACAAAAATAATTAGAAAATAATGTGGGTCGTTGTACCAAATAAAAAGGTATAAGTATTTGTTTTTATATTATCAAAGATAAAATATTAAATTTAAGAAATAAAAATCTTTTATATAGGCATTCTAATAAAAAAAAACTAAGAGATCATTTTAAATTCAACATACAGTGGGGTCCTAGCTTTCCTTTAAACTTTTAAGCTGAATTTATAGATTGACATGTGTTTCCGTTTACCATTTGACGTTTTCAGTTAGAAGATTAAACAACTACTTTGCATTTGTCAATTTATAGTTTCTGTTTACCGTTTTCACATATATCAAAAACCGAAACGTTGAACGGCGATCGGCAACAGAAACGTCAATATATAAATTCAGCTTTACGGTAAAATTTCATAAAACTTAAACTGATGTTATGACCATGGTTTGCTTTTTTGACATATCAATGACAGCTCTAAATGTCAAGTTGACACGACGCCATTTTTTATTATTTTTTTCTAATGAAAGATAGGGTCTTGTGGTACATCATTTTAAAGCTCCTGACGAGTACTTTATAACACCAGAATATAAAGTCAGTGGCTTTAGATACTACAAAATAGCGGTACTTTAATAATTACCCGAATACCATATTTAGATGACCATATTTTAGAAACTATTAAAGTTAGATGTAATTAATGTGGTATTTTCTTAAAGCTCTTTTTTTTAATAGTAAAATTGGTGAATACATACAGGGTAGAGAAAAAAATAATAAAATAAACGTATATTATATCACCATTAAAAAGATCTTTAAGAAAATACCGCATTTGATATGTTTAGCTTTATTAGTTTCGGAAATATGGCCATCTAATATATATATATATATATATATATATATATATATATATATATATATATATATATATATATATATATATATATATATATATATCTATATATATATATATTATAGTAAGCGAAGGTATTGACTTTATATTCTAGGGTTATAAAGTACTCGTCAGGAGCTTCAAAATGATATGCTACAAGACATCCCTTTGTATTTTTTTTTTGCAATATACCACCTAGCTGTCACCCTAACATTTGGAGCTGTCAAAAGATATGTCAAAAAATACAAATTTTAGTCATATATTATCATTCCAAATTTCATGAATATGCACAGAACAGCTTAAAAGTTGAAAGGGGGCTACTGACTTTAGGACCTGTATGCAGGGTGATTCAAGAATCTATCACGACACTTAGTCGGAATTCTACATAATAAAATAATGGTTTAGCTCCACATATTTATTTTTTCAAAATGTCAATGGTTTTTGAGTTAAAGGCCCCAAAGTTTAATCTTTTAATACTTAATTGTTTAAATGATGTCATTTGGTACACGCCAAATATTATTGTTTTTCCTTAAAACAAAATAAAGAAAAAACCCCAAAACAACCACAAAAAATTTTAAAACAAGTAACTAGAAAAATTATCGAATGGACGTCTCTCGGTGGTAAGTCTGCCACCGTTGTCAAGATAAAATTGAATAAAAATAAAAAATTTATAAGTTAACAATTAGGTTTCGTGACCAATTATTGAATCACCCTGTATGTATAAAATTATTGTGCAAAAACTTTTTGTACTTCGAGCTTTTATGTAGTTTCCTGCGGCTTTATGCTTTAAAATAATGTGTTCATATTAGTTAGCATAGTGTAATATTGAGTTTTAGAAGTCTATTTTAACATTTTTGTTGTGATATTCTATTTTTAAGTTCTATTTTACTTTCTGTTATGGTGCCATTTTTGTATTGTATTTTCTCTAAAGAGACCTGATCCAATCCTAAAAGTAACACACTGCCTGTCGTATTTTTACTAAAACTTTTTGGCTTTCTTCTACTAAAACAAAGAAAATATTATAAATTGAAATAAATAAATATATTTATTTTAGAATTGTCGATTTATTTCGTGGTTATTTGTTATTGATTAATACTGATTTATGTTTTGAACCGCTGAAGCTACAATCTTAAAAATTCGGATTTTTGGGGATATAGAATCAAACAGTTATGTCGGCACTGTTGCCAGATTTCCCAGTTTTGTGGTATATCACAGTCTTCTTTAACTATGAGCCGTGAAGTATGAAAGGCAACGTTGCAAACAACACTGTACATTAGGAATATTAAAATGAGTACCTAATAGATTACATGCTAAATATAATTAATTTTTTAAGTGTTTTAAACAAAATTTAGGTATAATTTTTTTAGGATGTTTTAGACAACATATAGGTACAATATTAAATACTAAAGTTGCCCTAAAAAGCAATAATGTATCTGCAAAACTTATCAGGAACTTTTCTGCCTTATACAAATTTGTTGGTAAGGATTTAAAAATTTCAAATTGTTATGATGTTTTCTACCCCGCTTTATGCAATTTTTGCGAACAGACCAATGTAGCTTTTTAAAGTTAACTAAACATTATTATTTAGTAATATTTGCAATACTTAAAATGAATTAAAAGCATGTGTGTTTAGTTATAAATATAAAAGCTTAATTCGTATTACATAAGATGCGCTTTAAAATAACAAAAGCTTAAAATTAGGTTTTCCATTATATTTACCCTAAAACCGCCTTAAGTAAATAACTTTCAGAATATCTATATGAATAATATTTTTTGGTAAACTTACCAGTATATTTATGCCCATTAGTTCATATAGTCGTTAGGATATTGCTTGTGGTAAATAATTGTTTCTGGTGCACTATAAACACTATTGATCAAAATAAACCAATTTTTTAAAAACACACTTAGTTGATTAGTATCCCGTAAAATATATTTGTCCAATTACCGTATAGGTACTACTTTTACTTTTAATAAAAAAAACACTTATCCGGTCAATAGCGCACAACCAGGCTTTTCTAATTTCATCGTTTATGGGGAAATTAATTGTTGTTTGAAAACCCTCTGTTTTAATATAACTGGGGTAATTCGTTTTGCAGCCCGAAACGCAACACGTTCGTGGCATAATGTACGCCGTACGCACCAACTATACGCGCACATTTAAACGTAAAAACAACGAATAACATCATGGCACTGGTCCTATATTTTAAATATAACAAAGAATTACTTATTTTTTTATATATAATAAATATACGCTACGATTTAACTTTTAAAAACAGAAAAAACCTTTTAATCAATCGTTTAAACTTGTTTCTGTTTACTTCTAAACTTCATTTGACATTCCTACTGTGCTGTGTTGCCAGATTATTCCTTCACGGCTCAAAGTTTAAGAAGGCTGTGGCGATATGTATTTTCTTGTTGCTTTTTAATGGAATATTGCACATATTGTATGTATACAGGGTTATTTTTAAGTTGGTACTTTCCCTTTAACACTGAATAAAAATCAAGAAAATAAGAAAATTTTTACAGGGTGTTATAAGTATTAAGAAAAAAAACGCCTTTTTATCATAACTTTTCTACCACTTCAGATATTTCCACAAAATTGGGTATACTTCTTTTGACCATTATACATTACATTTTCTGCTGTAAAAGTTATTAAAAAAATTGACCAGTAGCGTTCAAACAAGGTTTGTATTGATTTTTTTGAAAAAATAGTACGCCACTGCTTTTTATTCGAATTCATATAATTTTTGAAATACTTATTTACTTACTATAAAAAATAAAAACCATTTTGATGCATGGAAAAGTCGCTAAAATCTGGTATGGTATTTTATTTTTCTAGGTTAGGTTTTTGGATGTGTAATAGCTTTCTAAGAGCAAAAACTTTTTAATAACATATTAAATTGTAGTAATGTAAGTATTTAACTTTAACATAGAGATACACAAACATACCAACAACTTTAACAAAACAGAAGAATCAATGAAGATCAATAAAACGTGGATACCTATTCTCAAAACCACAAAAATTGAAAACTAAAATTAAGCGACTTGGTAACGTTGAAGTTGCAAATTTAAAACATAATGACATTTCATAATCAAGTTTTGCTTTCTGTTGTTGCAGTTAATATTCTATTTTTTTACATTTTTAATAATTTATGGGATGAATGTATTAAAAAATAAGAAAATAGTCTACAACTAGTGTTAAGCGTTTAAATGGTTGCCATCATGGATTACGTTAAAAATTCAGCAATGAAGCAAAACGTGCGAAGTCAGTTTTGGTTTATCTGCAGTTGAGGTCTAAATAACGAAGAACTTACGCTTAATGGCTATATATATATTTTTTTTGAAACACTGACTATTATCTTGCTTTGTGTTATTTAGGTTGTCAGACAATGATGCCTGATATTTTTCGTGAAATCTAATAACTAATCAGATAATTTATGTAAATATTCTTCGCCAAATTAAATATAAATACCCATTTTTATCAGCTGTTTGATCGAATTGCAACACTGTGCTCCTTATTTTGAATTCCCAATAGCACCACGGCAAGAACAACAAGCCGAGAAAAAGCAATAACGAGAAGTGACATTAATGTCGGCTCCTTTGAAGTTTCGGGGTCTGATTTTCATAACCTCGAGTTTGACACTGTTGACGTAAACACAAATTATTTTCCGGCGAAGTTGTTTAGTCCGAGGCTTAATGTAGCCTAAAAATTTACTACAGACTTCACGGATATAGAGTTTACAAGAGGACAAATGCCAAAAAAAATAAGATTTTGGCAAAAAGTCATTTTTGTACCAATATTTTTCCATTGACTTTTGTTTAAAAGATATAACACAAAGTTGGATTTTTTGATGGAAAACCCTGGATATTTTATCATCAGTTGTAAGGTCTCCTTATAAGCTATAATTAATATCACATTTGATATACATACAACATTTTTTAATGTTTTCGAAAATATGGCCATCATCATGATTTTTAACGAAACACTCTGTATATTACTTCACCATTGAAAAGATATTTCAAAGAAATTTAACAAAATATCACATTTAATATATTTGTCTCGTATAGTTTTGGAAATATGAACAGCTAAATCTAAAAATAGTAGATATACGCACTAAGATTTGGAAACTCATATTTCCAAAACTATTAGAGAAAATCATTTTTAATGTGGTAAATTCTTGAAGCTCTTTAAAATGTCTTTAAAATGGTGATACAATATACAGGCTGTTTTATATAAAAAATGTAATTTTATCGAATTCCTGAAGATGGCTATATTTCTAAAACAATGACAAACTAAATATATCAGATGTGGTATTTTCTTACAGCTTCAAAGAAAAGCTTTCTATGGTGGTAAAATATACAGGAAATTCCATTGAAAAATAACTTTATATTATAACTTTAAAATAAAATTCAATTGAAAAAATAAACTATATATTTTCTATTTAGATGTTTTTTCTACCTCTAATATCAAGCGAGTTACAAGTGCCTAACTGCTATACCCGGCAAGGTCAACGAAAAGGCGCCACCCTGTACAGAAAAAGGATGCAACTTGTATCTAAAAGATAGTAACTTGTTATATTTTACTTACATGTTTTACCTTTTGGTAGTAGCTCATTGTTACAAGTGTGCCTCATAAGTAATAAGTTTTTGTGTTCCATATAAGTTAGAATATAAAACATAAGCTAAGGTGCCTTCTGCTGCCCAATAATCATCGTCCATCTATAATCAAGTTTAATAAAAATACATATAGGGTAGCACCTAAAAAACCTTATCGTTTAGAGTTTCACATAAATTTTACACTTTCATATCTGTTCTCAAATCATTTTCAGTTTAAGTCGACCTGCCCTTGAAATTGTAGTCAAGGTCACAAACTAGTGATACCAATAAATTCGACCTTTTATTTCAAACAACTTTTACTTAATACATTTTTCTTCTAAAATGCGCCGTTTTCCAGTTATTCTCAGGTTAAATGGACCACTCTCTGTATTAGGAATAAGTCTTACAGCAATTTTAGGCGTTCAACCAATTAAAACCGCGGTAATAACTGGTGACAACTTTGACATATAATACATTGTTTAAACGTCAACATAACCGATTGGTAAATACCGTTTTAGAATTGGTTTTTCACCTAAAATGGATGATAGTTAGTAGATAAGGAATAAAAAAAAATGTGGTAGGTATATAAAAACATTTATTTATGTACTTTTATCGCAAATATAGTTTACAAATGTATATAAAATATAAGTCTAGCTTAAAACCGGAGCATAGATACTTAAAAAATTGCGTTAATAAATATAAACACTCACACGGACATTTACAAATAATACACAGAAGCCAAGCGCTCACTATTTTTCAGAATTAAAAATATATACAGGACGTAATAATTTCGTTTTTTCTAATGACAAGCACACAGTGTTACTATTGGCTGAATACATAGGCAAGAAATTCAGTGCAACACCAGTGTCCGGTGATTGTCCTAAATTTTTGCACAGCGTATTTTGGATTTTATATTTTTATTCTAGTTTAATAGTATAGTTTAAAATACCTTGATTATTTATCACACTCTGTATAACAACAGAGCATAGTATGATTTAAAGGATGTCTAATGTACAGGGTATACAAGGTTAGGTCAATGTGTTCGTTTATTATATACAGGGTGAAGGAATTCACAAGTGCAACAGATTGTGCGTTAACTCCAAAATACCTATATATTTTTCTCATATTTTTTTTTTGAATCACCCTGCATAGAGGAAAACTAATACATGGACTGGTTGGTTGTATTATTTTTCATTGTTTTTAATACGCACAGAAACACTTTACCTTGTATAACCTGAACAGCAACACCCCGTAAAAATGCCAAAAATCCTAATCTAAATAAGGTATGTATTAAGACTGGGCAAAGAAAAACGAATATTTTATTTCTGATGTGGTACGGTGAAAATATCATTCATGACGATAAAAACCCTGAATTTTAATATTAAGAAGTCTATCATCGCGACTGACAGATTTTTGTTCTCCAAAACTCGCAAATCGTTGATCTGAAGAAATTTACCAACACATTCTTAAAGAAATTCAAATTCCCTACAAAAAATTTCTCTTCGTAAATTGTTGTCGCCACTCTTTGTTTGACCTCCGGACAGTGCGGACGTGCGTAGAGGACTACAAAGTTCTTCCCGGAGTGGCGGTTAAAGGTACCGTACGGACGTTTTTACCTTCGGGGATCAAGGAAAGATTCACGCTAACTTGACGGCATCTTTCTTCTGGATCTAAGCGCTGTGAGCGAAGATTCCTATAAGCTGATGGTATCCTGTTTGGTGGTGAACACGAGGTATTTCTCAAATGTCGGGAAATAGATGGGCGTGCCATAGGAACTGTCAGTAGTGAAAGTGAAGGTTATACGTAACACCAGTAGCAGGTCTTGGTTTGACAGCCGACAATTTATGCATTGCATCGATTGTAGAATTATTTTGTTTTCTTTTTGGAATTTCTGGGAGCTACGAGCTCGATTATCCAGATTTTCCGCCGACGAAGCCCTGGAAAGCATTCTCCGGAAGGGGGAGAGTGGTGGATTGGACCTGAAGGGACCGAATAACTTTTAAAGGAGTCAAATTATTGAAAAATGTTCGATACCTTTTTTTTGCGCATTAAATTTCCATGAAAAATATGTATTGGATTTATTAAAATATTAATATTTGTAGTAACGTGTGTAGTGGATATTAGTAGTAATAAAAATCCACACTCAAAAATCTAAGTTGAAAAAATAGTTCAATGTTCAAAGCCTGATAACATGAAAACGACAATTGACGACAATTTACGAAGAGAGCTTTTTTGTAGAAAATATAGTGAACACCTAGTATAAAAAAAAATATACATTATGGGAATTTTAAAAATATACATTTTTGGGAATTTTAAATAAGTATACATGTTAATTAGGTTACTTAACATTGGGATTTTGTTTTCTAAATACAAAACAAGTCGTGATGTGTAAAGGTTTCAAACCATTAAAATTATAAACTAATAATAAAAATTAAATAATTTTCTAGGTCAGACTTAAACATAAACAAAGTCGATCGCGTATAACTGCAAAACAAATACTGGCAAAGTTATTATTTAAAGGGAACACAATTTTGAAAAGGGAAGAAAAAGGTAGTAGGCAGTAGAAACCTAACACCAAAAATACTAGGTGTAAGGTAGAAGTGAAATCAAATAAAAAGTTAAAGTTACTGTACGGGCTACCCCTAGTGGGGGGTATGCCCGTACTAAGTTAAGTTAGTTCCTGTAGTCGAATTGATAAATGCAAAGATAGTTTATGGTCCGCCGGTCTCATGGTCCCAGATAGATCCATATGGTAGATTTGCCCCAGTGACGTAAATATGGGCCCTATGTATTCAAAAATATACGTCACAATATAATTTTTTTAAGAAAGTGTGTTGGTCAAATTTTTCAGTTCAACGATATGCGAGTTTTGTATAAAAAAACTGTTTGCAAAAAAATTGTTATTCGCTGTTGGTGTTAGTTTAATCCCCATAATAGCTATTTATGTATCAAGGGCGTTACTAGGACTAGATTTCGACCTGATGGGCATTATAGTCCAGTTAAGCCCGTGGTGCATACAATGCTTTATGTTTTACCCAAAAAGAGTTTTTCAATGACTAATTACATTATTTATTCGCAATATAAAAGATAAGTTGCACCTGTACCTGTATACGTAAGTAGATAATGACTGGTGTTAAGTTTGACTTTGATGTTTCTATCAGTTAGTCAGTTGGCTTTTTTATTTAACGATTTGCTCAAAATGGAAGAAATTCCACAAAATATAAGAGAAACGGCCATAAAAGCGATTGAAAATCTTTTGCCAGTTAAATCAAGGTAACAGTATGATCTGGAGTATGGCATATTTGGTATTTGGAAAGATGCGAACGCAATTCTTCAAATAACCGAAACCGTTTTAATGGCATATTTTCAGGAACTGGTAAGTTATTGATTTTATTTTAATACATATGTTTGTATAAACTTGATCTTTATTGTGAGAGAAATAAAATTGGATAAGCAATAAAATTTCCATATTAGCGCATTAGGTATTATAAGCGGGCATTATTATAATGCCCGCTTATAATGCCCTAGGTGTGATAGCAGGTATTATTGCTACCATAACATATTCCGTTTCTAACGTATTACAGATCAATAATAGATGGGTAAAACATAAATGATATTTTTACACTACCGTTAAATATATATATATTCTTTTTTTGTGCCCATTCTAGTATGTGTATAAAAGGCATCACTTTACTACAGACTATGGAAATACTTAGAACCTAAGAATAAGATAAATAATGCCTATTAAAAGTCTACTTTTTACATCCTAAAACTAAAAACTGGTATAGTTTGGGTTTTTAAAGGGTGTTTAATCCTACAAAGTAATTCAAAATTTTCACATTAATATTTTGAAAAAGTTTGACTAGAAGATGCTTCAAAGCTAAGCTTTTTTATTGCAATAAGCTGGCGTAAACACACAAAAAATTAATTCAAACAGATCGAACGTTATTTAACAGCACTACCATGATCAACTACGAGTGGCAATATATATACAGGGTGATCAAACCCTAGTTGGTAATATTACTAGCTTTTTTATAAATTGCAGATACGAAGTTGGTTAAACTGATGTAGTACTAAGCTGACGTGCTGTAAATAGAAAAACAATTGATTATCGAGAATATAGAAGTTAGCAATAGTGCCGACTTAAGCTTAATCACCCTGTATATTAGTTTTTTATCTTTGAGATGACCCACAAAGGCTTAAGCCTAAATACCTTAGTACCCTAAGTGTCGGGTTATTAGATGTTTAATTTGTGAATGTTGCCCAAGCACTGAAACATGCAGTTTTTTCATTTCACAGCACCTTTAGACAACGCGGTAGTACCACCAGGGACGTTATTTTTAATTAGCTACTACCTAAAAATGTCTTCCCAGCTGGGGATCGAACTCGGGCCTTCTGGGTTAGAGATCAAAGACTTTGTTCACTGCGCTACAGGAAAGACCAGTTAATAAAATAAGTTAAATTTCCCATTCAGATATATTCAAAATCTTTTACTGGTCAAATTCATTTTGCTATTTACAGCTATGTCAATGTTAAAAATAGTGTTTGACACTTAAAAACGATAATAACGGACTAGGACTAAAATTCGATGTTTAATTTTGTAAATTAAATACCTATTAAATAAAGAACATATCCTTAAAAACAATTATTTAATATTGCTTTTCAGTTTTCACACAAGAATCTAAAGAGAATTTTTAGCTTTCAAAAATCGCCAAGATCTAATCCCGTAAATAAAGAAATTTTAACTCGTAGAAAACACATATCTATTAATTATTTTACAAGATTATTTTGGTCAGTTTTCTAATTGAAGAAAACTATTTGCTTACAAAAGAAGATTATTTGTAATGAAACACATTTGTAGTTTTAAAATAAATAAAATGCCTATAATGAAAAAATATGTGGTAAAAAAATCTTTATTTTTAATAATTATATTTTAAACCACAAAATATAAATGCTCAAACGCCTTTAGATCCTGTTTACTAAACCTTTTTTTCATTAAACACCCTTTTAGGCGCCCAACAACTTACAAACTAGTGGAATTTTTTTCTGGTTGGTTTCTCGACACCAAAAAATTGAAGTGTCTCAGTCCAAAGGTTTAAGCTACTTAATGCCTAGGGAAGGTACAGTCAAAAAATTGTAATATGTTCATATAAAACAAAGTAAGTCAACCAAAATCGGTTAATAGAATACATAATTTTCAACATTTGTTCGGGAAAATCGTGGAGAATCATCATCAATTAAGTTATTGCTGGTTTTTAACGCAAGTAAGAAAAAAAATCTAAAATAAACGAAATTGCTGAACTACCTATTACTATTTAAAAATAATTTAAAAATAATATTACTTTTTAACTTCACTTTTTACCTTAATGAGCAAATTAACATGCTGTTGATATCTCAAAAACCAGCAATAATTGACGTATAGTGTGTAATACATTTTTTAATGTACAATTTAATAGAGTCCAAATTTGTTAAAATATACAGGGTGTTCTATTTAAAAAATACTACTTGGCAATAAAAAGATGTTTTTAAGACACCTTGTATGTTTACCAATACTGTCAATAAAATTAGTGTGTCTAAAAAACATTTTTTGTCTTAAGTTTATTTTTGTATCTTGTACAGATGCGAAGATTTTCGTGTATAAATAGAGTTGAGACACCCTGTATACTTTCGCTCTTTAAGAACTTTTACTCTAAGTCTCCTGAATATAAAAATTCATCAAAATACATGAATAAAAAATTTGTGCGCTATTTAATTTGTATAAAAATGATGAAACCCATTAACCTGATTAATTATAAAAAAATACTGACGCAATCACCAAACATTAACTAAAAATAGAGAATTTTCTTGATGTAAACCAACGATGTATGGACCAGGTTTGTTTACATTTGAGCTGTTGTCATCAATACATCATAGTAAAAGCGCTAAAATGCGGTTTGCCAAATTTAATTTCTCCACTCTAAACTTACTAACCACAAGTAGTTGTTGGATAAGCCTCTATATTAAAGAATTTTGCAATATAACTTTTAAATAAACAATACATATATTTTTATCATTTTTAGATATCATAATAAAAAAATATGTTCAAATATTAAGTTGTTATCTTTTTTAAAAAGCAAAATTCTGAAAATACGTGATTATTTCTTAATCCCGGCAACGCCGCTCAGGGATTTTTACTCCATCGTAAATAAAACATGAATTAATTTTTCCTAAACGCTTGTGGGTGACGCCCCCTTTGCTTTGTCATTTCTGTTAATTTCTGTCATTTGACAATTTGGAAAGCCAAAAGTGATCAAATAAAGCTTATATTGCGTTTTTTTGTGTATTTTCTGGAGTTTGTTGGTGATTAGAAAGTGTTTTTAAAGACAATATGGGTAGGCAGTGCTTTGTTTGTAGAAGGGTAGACTATTTATTTCCGCACCTCACTTTTCACAGGTAAATAGAGAACAACGTCGTTGGGTGCATACTATCGACCAAGGTCAAAAAGTAAGTCCACCATTTTCATTTCTCGCTTGTCTCACCCCCTTTGCCTATTAGGATTGTTGGCTTAATGTTTATCATAAAATTATGAATGAATCGCTGGGTCCATACGTCGTTGATGTAGACATTTAGTGTATTCCTTTTATCTTGGAGAACCGTTCTCTGAACTTTCAATAGTGTCAAGAACGGTTCTACAGCATGAAAAATGTCAAAAAATTGTAAAAGGAACACTTATGGTGCCGTTCCGGGCGGTTCTGGAGCATAAAAGGAATACAGCAATTGTTATTTATTACCGAGTAAAAAGCAAGTTGGCAGTTTAACACCAAAGTGAATCTTCTATTCTAGGTTAATGTTTAATGGTCCAAATGTTGATCACTCTCTACCGGATGGTTCGTCGTTGAGCGGAACATCCCATGTAAAGTTTAAGGGGGTTAATTATAGGCTTCCCTGTACAGGGTGTCCTATTTTCGTGTTTTTTACGGGGTTTCTCGCTTATGAGTTAAGTTACAAAGATGCGGTTTTCGCGACACCGTGCTACTTTGTCAAACGAAAGATGCCGCAAACAGATTTGTCCTAGCCCCCTTAGTTTGTTCGCTGCAGGGTGATTTTAAAAATATTGTATTTTCGGTTACCCCTCGTATCTCAGGTATCTGATAACTTATCGAAAAGATAAAAACAGGCCCTTTTAGAACTTTTACGCAGAATACAGTGGCGTACTTGAAATTTTTCTCGGATTTACTTTCTTTGAGATATTAGCCAAAGTTGCACTTTTTTAGATGAAACACCCCGTATATTTTTTCGTCATATAATTTGCCACACTGAGAGCTTTCTAAAAATATAATATAGTCGAAACTTATTTATATAAACAGCATACAAACATGCAATTATTTACTTTTTAACATAGGCGGCTTTGGTTTAAATTAATGACAGTCAAATTAATCAACGTCAAATGATTGCTATTGAATTTCCATGAACTAATTCGAACAGTATTTATAAAATTAGTAGTTAAGTTCGTCTTTTAAGGCTTAGAACAATTCTTGAGTAAAATTGTTATTTTTATCCATTAGGTTGTCTTGTTAATAAATGTTCATATTACTAGATTATTTTTTGGTGCGAGAAGGCATTTGCCGTTGATTAATTTGACTGTCATTAATTTAAACCAAAGCCGCCTATGTTAAAAAGTAAATAATTGCATGTTTTCGTGTTGTTCATAAAAATAACTTTCGACTATATTATATTTTTAGAGTGCTCTCAGTGTGGCAAATAATATGATGAAAAAATATACGAGGTATTCCATCTAAAAAGTGAAACTTTGGCTAATATCTCAAAGAAAGTAAATCCGAGAAAATTTCAAGTACGCCACTGTATTCTGCGTAAAAGTTTTATAAGGGCCCGTTTTTATCTTTTCGATAAGTTATCAGATATCTGAGATACGAGGGGTAACCGAAAATACAACATTTTTAAAATCGCCCTGTAAGAAAGAAACTAAGGGGGCTAGGACAAATCTGTTTGCGGCATCCTTCGTTTGACAAAAAAGTAGCATACTGTCGCGAAAACAGCATCTTTGTAACTTTACTCATAAGCGAGAAACCCCATAAAACACACGAAAATAGGATAATTACATTTAATTGAATAATTCAATATTCACCTAATGAAATGATTTGAAACTTGGCATGAGGGTTTGTAATATTGGTCTCTTCAAAAAGTTATCTTACATTTTTTCTGTAAAATGTACAAGGGAGCCAATAATTAACCCCTTAAAATTTACATGGGATTTCCTATGTTCCTCTCGCCCTCGCACAACCCGGTATAGTCAAAATTAAAAATTATCGTTCAACAATAAAACTACCTCCTATTCACCTTCTGCGACCCGTTCAGGTCCTGCAAGTAACAGTACAGAATACCAGCTTGAGCCATGACGTCCACCGTCCCTGTTGCCAGACTTTCTCTCTGTTTTTGTCCGTCTTTTTGGCATTTTCAAATTTCGAAGAGGCGGGTCGCAGAAGAGTCGGCCCGAACACCGTTGCCAAATTGTGCAGTGACATTTTGTTGTCGTCTTCGAAAGCGTGGACCCTAAAAGATAATTTTAGCTTTAAAAAAAGTGTGTGTGAGGCATAAATTTTCATTTTTAGCGCACCACCATGGTAAGAATTTTATAATTGTTTAAGGCTGTGTTTCCACCATCCACTTTTTAAAGTTGATATGGGCCACAAAAAGTGGTTGTTGTGTGGTCTGTCGGAGGCACTCTGTATAAAGTTTAATATTAAGAAGTTCTGGAATAAACAATTTTAAAATAATTTTTAAATTACTCTGTTTAACTTACCTCATCAAATGATCCAGAATACACTTAATACTCTCTTTGTTTTGTGGCGGCAACTTATCGAAACAATTCTTCAATAGTTCAGTTCTTCTGATAAGATTTCCGTTACTTTGGTTGAAAGCTTCGAGCAGTTCCGGGTACAACTGATCAGTAAAAAGAGCCTCGGGAAGTTCTCTTAGGTAAAGTTTCAGAATGCCGGTGACAGAGTGAATGTCGACTTCTTTCAGTAGTTGTTCTGCTTCATAGGAATCTGTAAAAATTGGTTCTATACAGTGGTCTGAGAAGAGTTCGAAAAAAGCGTGTACAAAATTTTTGAACAAATTCTTGATGGCAACCAAAAAGTGTTCTCGTGGGCACCCGGTATATACTGAGTTTATTATCATCTTGAATGAATACATATTTAGCAATTAAAATTTAGCGATTTGGCAACGTTGCAATTTTAATTTAACGCCCCTTTTCACGTCGCATAGATGTAGAGTGTTATGTAATATGTTGTTAAATTTAAAATTATTATTTATAGTTTATTAAGGTTTAAAAAAAATATCTCCACTATTAAAAAAAAAAAACGATTTTGACGGCATAAATATTTCACCCATTTTTTGGACACTCTGTATTTCTATTAATAACTTACTGGTTTCAAACGACTTCTTTAATTTTGTTATATCAGTCTGCGATCCGGATACCCTGTATATTCCAACTTCCGACATTCCTCTGCGCTCTACCTCTCTAATGCACGCCGTTATAATAAATGGAATATTTCTTTTTGGCGCCTGAAATCATTAAAAATCAAATAAAATTAAATCAATAACACTTAGTCCAGTCACTAAAAAATCAGATAAAAAAGTACAAAACTTACTTGCACACAGCTTGGATCTTTTCCCCGAAAAGGGATCCTACTTTGCCGGCTGGCACTCTTCTTAGGCTAACTTCACAAGGTACGTATCTCAGGCCCATTCTGAATGTGCATCCATTTATCTACAATTTTAAATTATTTAAGACCGTGACACACTCTGTATATACAAAGAGTTTCAAAATTCAGTACAAAATATTTTAAGGACACATCTTTCAGGTCAAAATAGGACTTTTTGGGGTGGAGGGGGTCGTAACTCATGTTTCTAGCAATTAAAAATATTAGGAGCTAGAACAGACGCTTTACAATTTTTCTAAAGAATTTCATCAGCTTTCTAAATTGGACCCCACTTATTGTTAGGACCACTAATAAAGTCATAAATTCAAATTAGGTGAGGCTGAGCATATAAATTTCCCAACTTTTGCGCCAATTTCAATTTCAGCGCCGATTTAAAAATATCAGGAGCAAGAATCCTAAAGCACATGCTAGAATTTTTTGTAAAGAATTTTATTAGCTTTCAGAATCTGACCCATAATAATCAATAGGGCCAATAATAAAGTCATAAATTACGATTATGTGACACCGTGCATATAAATTTCCCAAGTGTTGCACCAATTTTAATTTCAACGCCGATTTAAAAATATTAGGAGCGAGAATCCTAAAACACATGCAAAAATGTTTTTGTAGATAATTTTATTAGCTTTCAGAATCTGGCCCGCACTTATCGATAGGGCCACTAGTAAAGTCATAAATTGCGATTATGTGACACCGTGCATATAAATTTCCCAAGTTTTGCACCAATTTTAATTTCAACGCCGATTTAAAAATATTAGGAGCGAGAATCCTAAAACACATGCTGAAATGTTTTTGTAGATAATTTTATTAGCTTTCAGAATCTGACCCACAATAATCGATAGGACCAATAGTAAAGTCATAACTTACGATTATGTGACACCGTGCATATAAATTTCCCAAGTGTTGCACCAATTTTAATTTCAACGCCGATTTAAAAATATTAGGAGCGAGAATCCTAAAACACATGCAAAAATGTTTTTGTAGATAATTTTATTAGCTTTCAGAATCTGGCCCGCACTTATCGATAGGGCCACTAGTAAAGTCATAAATTGCGATTATGTGACACCGTGCATATAAATTTCCCAAGTTTTGCACCAATTTTAATTTCAACGCCGATTTAAAAATATTAGGAGCGAGAATCCTAAAACACATGCAAAAATGTTTTTGTAGATAATTTTATTAGCTTTCAGAATCTGGCCCGCACTTATCGATAGGGCCACTAGTAAAGTCATAAATTGCGATTATGTGACACCGTGCATATAAATTTCCCAAGTTTTGCAACAATTTCAATTTCAGCGCCGATTTGAAAATATTAGAAACGAGAAACCTAAAACACATGCTTTACCATTTTTGTAGAGAATTTTATTAGCTTTCAGAATCTTACCCACACTTATCGATAGGGCCACTAGTAAAGTCATAAATTGCGATTATGTGACACCGTGCATATAAATTTCCCAAGTTTTGCACCAATTTCAATTTCAGCGCCGATTTAAAAATATTAGAAGCGAGAATCCAAAACACATGCTAGACTGTTTTTATAAAGACTTTTATTAGCTTTCAGAATCTGACCCACTAAACAATAGGACCAGTATTAAAGTCATAAATTGCGATTATGTGACACCGTGTATATAAATTTTCCAACTTTTGCATCGATTTCAATTTCAGCGCTGATTTAAAAATATGAGGAACGAGAAACCTAAAACACAAGCGTTACCATTTTTGTATAGAATTTTATTAGCTATAAGAATCTGACCCACACTTATCGATAGGGACCCTAGTAAAGTCATAAATTGCGATTATGTGACACCGTGCATATAAATTTCCCAAGTTTTGCACCAATTTCAATTTCAGCGCCGATTTAAAAATATTAGAAGCGAGAATCCTAAAACACATGCTACACTGTTTTTATAGAGAATTTTATTAGCTTTCAGAATCTTACCCACACTTATCGATAGGGCCCCTAGTAAAGTCATAAATTGCGATTATGTGACACCGTGCATATAAATTTCCCAAGTTTTGTACCAACTGCAATTTCAGCGCCGATTTAAAAATATTAGAAGCGAGAATCCTAAAACACATGCTACACTGTTTTTATAGAGAATTTTATTAGCTTTCAGAATCTTACCCACACTTATCGATAGGGCCCCTAGTAAAGTCATAAATTGCGATTATGTGACACCGTGCATATAAATTTCCCAAGTTTTGTACCAACTGCAATTTCAGCGCCGATTTAAAAATATTAGAAGCGAGAATCCTAAAACACATGCTACACTGTTTTTATAGAGAATTTTATTAGCTTTCAGAATCTTACCCACACTTATCGATAGGGCCCCTAGTAAAGTCATAAATTGCGATTATGTGACACCGTGCATATAAATTTCCCAAGTTTTGTACCAACTGCAATTTCAGCGCCGATTTAAAAATATTAGAAGCGAGAATCCTAAAACACATGCTACACTGTTTTTATAGAGAATTTTATTAGCTTTCAGAATCTTACCCACACTTATCGATAGGGCCCCTAGTAAAGTCATAAATTGCGATTATGTGACACCGTGCATATAAATTTCCCAAGTTTTGCACCAATTTCAATTTCAGCGCCGATTTAAAAATATTAGAAGCGAGAATCCTAAAACACATGCTACACTGTTTTTATAGAGAATTTTATTAGCTTTCAGAATCTTACCCACACTTATCGATAGGGCCCCTAGTAAAGTCATAAATTGCGATTATGTGACACCGTGCATATAAATTTCCCAAGTTTTGTACCAACTGCAATTTCAGCGCCGATTTAAAAATATTAGAAGCGAGAATCCTAAAACACATGCTACACTGTTTTTATAGAGAATTTTATTAGCTTTCAGAATCTTACCCACACTTATCGATAGGGCCCCTAGTAAAGTCATAAATTGCGATTATGTGACACCGTGCATATAAATTTCCCAAGTTTTGCACCAATTTCAATTTCAGCGCCGATTTAAAAATATTAGAAACGAGAAACCTAAAACACATGCTAGATTGTTTTTATAAAGAATTTTATTAGCTTTCAGAATCTTACCCACACTTATCGATAGGGCCACTAGTAAAGTCATAAATTGCGATTATGTGACACCATGCATATAAATTTCCCAAGTTTTGCACCAATTTCAATTTCAGCGCCGATTTAAAAATATTTGGAGCGAGAATGCTAAAACACATGCTACACTGTTTTTATAGAGAATTTTATTAGCTTTCAGAATCTTACCCACACTTATCGATAGGGCCCCTAGTAAAGTCATAAATTGCGATTATGTGACACCGTGCATATAAATTTCCCAAGTTTTGTACCAACTGCAATTTCAGCGCCGATTTAAAAATATTAGGAGCGAGAATCCTAAAACATATGCTACACTGTTTTTATAGAGAATTTTATTAGCTTTCAGAATCTTACCCACACTTATCGATAGGGCCCCTAGTAAAGTCATAAATTGCGATTATGTGACACCGTGCATATAAATTTCCCAAGTTTTGCACCAATTTCATTTTCAGCGCCGATTTAAAAATATTAGAAACGAGAAACCTAAAACACATGCTAGATTGTTTTTATAAAGAATTTTATTAGCTTTCAGAATCTTACCCACACTTATCGATAGGGCCACTAGTAAAGTCATAAATTGCGATTATGTGACACCATGCATATAAATTTCCCAAGTTTTGCACCAATTTCAATTTCAGCGCCGATTTAAAAATATTTGGAGCGAGAATCCTAAAACACATGCTACACTGTTTTTATAGAGAATTTTATTAGCTTTCAGAATCTTACCCACACTTATCGATAGGGCCCCTAGTAAAGTCATAAATTGCGATTATGTGACACCGTGCATATAAATTTCCCAAGTTTTGTACCAACTGCAATTTCAGCGCCGATTTAAAAATATTAGGAGCGAGAATCCTAAAACACATGCTACACTGTTTTTATAGAGAATTTTATTAGCTTTCAGAATCTTACCCACACTTATCGATAGGGCCCCTAGTAAAGTCATAAATTGCGATTATGTGACACCGTGCATATAAATTTCCCAAGTTTTGTACCAACTGCAATTTCAGCGCCGATTTAAAAATATTAGGAGCGAGAATCCTAAAACACATGCTACACTGTTTTTATAGAGAATTTTATTAGCTTTCAGAATCTTACCCACACTTATCGATAGGGCCCCTAGTAAAGTCATAAATTGCGATTATGTGACACCGTGCATATAAATTTCCCAAGTTTTGCACCAATTTCAATTTCAGCGCCGATTTAAAAATATTTGGAGCGAGAATCCTAAAACACATGCTACACTGTTTTTATAGAGAATTTTATTAGCTTTCAGAATCTTACCCACACTTATCGATAGGGCCCCTAGTAAAGTCATAAATTGCGATTATGTGACACCGTGCATATAAATTTCCCAAGTTTTGTACCAACTGCAATTTCAGCGCCGATTTAAAAATATTAGAAGCGAGAATCCTAAAACACATGCTACACTGTTTTTATAGAGAATTTTATTAGCTTTCAGAATCTTACCCACACTTATCGATAGGGCCCCTAGTAAAGTCATAAATTGCGATTATGTGACACCGTGCATATAAATTTCCCAAGTTTTGCACCAATTTCAATTTCAGCGCCGATTTAAAAATATTTGGAGCGAGAATGCTAAAACACATGCTACACTGTTTTTATAGAGAATTTTATTAGCTTTCAGAATCTTACCCACACTTATCGATAGGGCCCCTAGTAAAGTCATAAATTGCGATTATGTGACACCGTGCATATAAATTTCCCAAGTTTTGTACCAACTGCAATTTCAGCGCCGATTTAAAAATATTAGGAGCGAGAATCCTAAAACACATGCTACACTGTTTTTATAGAGAATTTTATTAGCTTTCAGAATCTTACCCACACTTATCGATAGGGCCCCTAGTAAAGTCATAAATTGCGATTATGTGACACCGTGCATATAAATTTCCCAAGTTTTGCACCAATTTCATTTTCAGCGCCGATTTAAAAATATTAGAAACGAGAAACCTAAAACACATGCTAGATTGTTTTTATAAAGAATTTTATTAGCTTTCAGAATCTTACCCACACTTATCGATAGGGCCACTAGTAAAGTCATAAATTGCGATTATGTGACACCATGCATATAAATTTCCCAAGTTTTGCACCAATTTCAATTTCAGCGCCGATTTAAAAATATTTGGAGCGAGAATCCTAAAACACATGCTACACTGTTTTTATAGAGAATTTTATTAGCTTTCAGAATCTTACCCACACTTATCGATAGGGCCCCTAGTAAAGTCATAAATTGCGATTATGTGACACCGTGCATATAAATTTCCCAAGTTTTGTACCAACTGCAATTTCAGCGCCGATTTAAAAATATTAGGAGCGAGAATCCTAAAACACATGCTACACTGTTTTTATAGAGAATTTTATTAGCTTTCAGAATCTTACCCACACTTATCGATAGGGCCCCTAGTAAAGTCATAAATTGCGATTATGTGACACCGTGCATATAAATTTCCCAAGTTTTGCACCAATTTCAATTTCAGCGCCGATTTAAAAATATTAGAAGCGAGAAACCTAAAACACATGCTACACTGTTTTTATAGAGAATTTTATTAGCTTTCAGAATCTTACCCACACTTATCGATAGGGCCACTAGTAAAGTCATAAATTGCGATTATGTGACACCATGCATATAAATTTCCCAAGTTTTGCACCAATTTCAATTTCAGCGCCGATTTAAAAATATTTGGAGCGAGAATCCTAAAACACATGCTACACTGTTTTTATAGAGAATTTTATTAGCTTTCAGAATCTTACCCACACTTATCGATAGGGCCCCTAGTAAAGTCATAAATTGCGATTATGTGACACCGTGCATATAAATTTCCCAAGTTTTGTACCAACTGCAATTTCAGCGCCGATTTAAAAATATTAGGAGCGAGAATCCTAAAACACATGCTACACTGTTTTTATAGAGAATTTTATTAGCTTTCAGAATCTTACCCACACTTATCGATAGGGCCCCTAGTAAAGTCATAAATTGCGATTATGTGACACCGTGCATATAAATTTCCCAAGTTTTGTACCAATTTCAATTTCAGCGCCGATTTAAAAATATTAGGAGCGAGAATCCTAAAACACATGCTGACACTGTTTTTATAGAGAATTTTATTAGCTTTCAGAATCTTGACCCACACATTATCGATAGGGCCCATAGTAAAGTCATAAATTGCGATTATGTGACACCGTGCATATAAATTTCCCAAGTTTTGTACCAATTTGCAATTTCAGCGCCGATTTAAAAATATTAGGAGCGAGAATCCTAAAACCACATGCTACACTGTTTTTGTAGAGAATTTTATTAGCTTTCAGAATCTTACCCACACTAATCAATAGGGCCACTAGTAAAGTCATAAATTGCGATTATGTGACACCGTGCATATAAATTTCCCAAGTTTTGCACCAATTTCAATTTCAGCGCCGATTTAAAAATATTAGGAGCGAGAAACCTAAAACACATGCTAGAGTTGTTTTTGTAAGAGAATTTTATTAGCTTTCAGAATCTGACCCATAATAATCAATAGGACCAATAGTAAAGTCATAAATTACGATTATGTGACACCGTGCATATAAATTTCCCAAGTGTTGCACCAATTTTAATTTCAGCGCCGATTTAAAAATATTAGGAGCGAGAATCCTAAAACACATGCTACAACTGTTTTTGTAGAGAATTTTATTAGCTTTCAGAATCTGACCCACACTTATCGATAGGGCCACTAGTAAAGTCATAGAATTGCGATTATGTGACACCGTGCATATAAATTTCCCAAGGTTTTGCACCAATTTTAATTTCAGCGCCGATTTAAAAATATTAGGAACGAGAAACCTAAAACACATGCTAGACTGTTTTGTATAGAGAATTTTATTAGCTTTCAGAATCTTACCCACACTTATCGATAGGGCCCCTAGTAAAGTCATAAATTGCGATTATGTGACACCGTGCATATAAATTTCCCAAGTTTTGCACCAATTTCAATTTCAGCGCCGATTTAAAAATATTAGAGCGAGAAACCTAAAACACATGCTAGACTGTTTTTATAAAGAATTTTATTAGCTTTCAGAATCTGACCCACACTTATCAATAGGGCCACTAGTAAAGTCATAAATTGCGATTATGTGACACCGTGCATATAAATTTCCCAAGTTTTGCACCAATTTCAATTTCAGCGCCGATTTAAAAATATTAGGAGCGAGAATCCTAAAACACATGCTACACTGTTTTTATAGAGAATTTTATTAGCTTTCAGAATCTTGACCCACACTTATCGATAGGGCCACTAGTAAAGTCATAAATTGCGATTATGTGACACCGTGCATATAAATTTCCCAAGTTTTGTACCAACTTTAATTTCAGCGCCGATTTAAAAATATTAGGAGCGAGAATCCTAAAACACATGCTACACTGTTTTTATAGAGAATTTTATTAGCTTTCAGAATCTTACCCACACTTATCGATAGGGCCCCTAGTAAAGTCATAAATTGCGATTATGTGACACCGTGCATATAAATTTCCCAAGTTTTGCACCAATTTCAATTTCAGCGCCGATTTAAAAATATTAGAAACGAGAAACCTAAAACACATGCTAGACTGTTTTTATAGAGAATTTTATTAGCTTTCAGAATCTTACCCACACTTATCGATAGGGCCACTAGTAAAGTCATAAATTGCGATTATGTGACACCGTGCATATAAATTTCCCAAGTTTTGCACCAATTTCAATTTCAGCGCCGATTTAAAAATATTAGAAGCGAGAATCCTAAAACACATGCTGAAATGTTTTTGTAGAGAATTTTATTAGCTTTCAGAATCTGACCCACACTAATCAATAGGACCACATAGTAAAGTCATAAATTGCGATTATGTGACACCGTGCATATAAATTTCCCAAGTTTTGCACCAATTTCAATTTCAGCGCCGATTTAAAAATATTAGGAGCGAGAAATCCAAAACACATGCTAGATTGTTTTTATAAAGAATTTTATTAGCTTTCAGAATCTTACCCACACTATATCGATAGGGCCACTAGTAAAGTCATAAATTGCGATTATGTGACACCATGCATATAAATTTCCCAAGTTTTGCACCAATTTCAATTTCAGCGCCGATTTAAAAATATTAGGAGCGAGAATCCTAAAACACATGCTGACACTGTTTTTATAGAGAATTTTATTAGCTTTCAGAATCTTACCCATACTTATCGATAGGACCACTAGTAAAGTCATAAATTGCGATTATGTGACACCGTGCATATAAATTTCCCAAGTGTTGTACCAACTTCAATTTCAGCGCCGATTTAAAAATATTAGGAGCGAGAATCCTAAAACACATGCTGAAACTGTTTTTATAGAGAATTTTATTAGCTTTCAGAATCTTACCCACACTTAATCGATAGGGCCCACTAGTAAAGTCATAAATTGCGATTATGTGACACCATGCATATAAATTTCCCAAGTTTTGCACCAATTTCAATTTCAGCGCCGATTTAAAAATATTAGGAGCGAGAATCCTAAAACACATGCTACACTGTTTTTATAGAGAATTTTATTAGCTTTCAGAATCTTACCCACACTTATCGATAGGGCCACTAGTAAAGTCATAAATTGCGATTATGTGACACCGTGCATATAAATTTCCCAAGTTTTGTACCAACTTCAATTTCAGCGCCGATTTAAAAATATTAGGAGCGAGAATCCTAAAACACATGCTGACACTGTTTTTGTAGAGAATTTTATTAGCTTTCAGAATCTGACCCACACTTATCGATAGGACCCATAATAAAGTCATAACTTGCGATTATGTGACACCGTGCATATAAATTTCCCAAGTTTTGTACCAATTTCAATTTCAGCGCCGATTTAAAAATATTAGGAGCGAGAATCCTAAAACACATGCTGAAACTGTTTTTATAGAGAATTTTATTAGCTTTCAGAATCTGACCCACACTTATCGATAGGGCCACTAGTAAAGTCATAAATTGCGATTATGTGACACCGTGCATATAAATTTCCCAAGTTTTGCACCAATTTCAATTTCAGCGCCGATTTAAAAATATTAGGAGCGAGAATCCTAAAACACATGCTACACTGTTTTTGTAGAGAATTTTATTAGCTTTCAGAATCTGACCCACACTTATCGATAGGACCACTAGTAAAGTCATAAATTGCGATTATGTGACACCGTGCATATAAATTTCCCAAGTTTTGCACCAATTTCAATTTCAGCGCCGATTTAAAAATATTAGGAGCGAGAATCCTAAAACACATGCTACACTGTTTTTGTAGAGAATTTTATTAGCTTTCAGAATCTGACCCACACTTATCGATAGGGCCACTAGTAAAGTCATAAATTGCGATTATGTGACACCGTGCATATAAATTTCCCAAGTTTTGCACCAATTTCAATTTCAGCGCCGATTTAAAAATATTAGGAGCGAGAATCCTAAAACACATGCTAGACTGTTTTTATAGAGAATTTTATTAGCTTTCAGAATCTTACCCACACTTATCGATAGGGCCACTAGTAAAGTCATAAATTGCGATTATGTGACACCGTGCATATAAATTTCCCAAGTTTTGCACCAATTTCAATTTCAGCGCCGATTTAAAAATATTAGGAGCGAGAATCCTAAAACACATGCTAGACATGTTTTTATAGAGAATTTTATTAGCTTTCAGAATCTTACCCACACTTATCGATAGGACCACTAGTAAAGTCATAAATTGCGATTATGTGACACCGTGCATATAAATTTCCCAAGTTTTGCACCAATTTCAATTTCAGCGCCGATTTAAAAATATTAGGAGCGAGAATCCTAAAACACATGCTAGACTGTTTTTATAAAGAATTTTATTAGCTTTCAGAATCTTACCCACACTTATCGATAGGGCCACTAGTAAAGTCATAAATTGCGAGAATTAGCTTTTAGAATCTGACCCACTAATCAATCGGACCAGTATTAAAGGCATAAATTGCGATTATGTGACACCGTGTATATAAATTTTCCAATTTTTGCACCAATTTTAATTTCAGCGCCGATTTCAAAATATTAGGAGCGAGAATCCTAAAACACATGATGGACTATTTTTGTAGAAAATTTTATCAGCTTTCGAATCTAATTTCCAATCATTGATAGGACCACCAATAAAGTCAGTCATAAATTGCGAATATGTGAGGCTGTGCATATAAATTTTCCAACTATCGCAGCAACTTCAACTTTACTTCTTTTAACATTTACAACACATATTTATGGAAAAAGAAAAGTCTTATGTTAACCTTAGAATTTTGAAACACCTTGTACGTTTTAATTTAAGCAAGAGGGACATATTTACCGTCAATTGCTTGTCGACAGTCTGTTGTTCGTTTAACCATTTTCTACTCAGCTTCATCGTGTGTTTGCCAAACAAATTATCGTAGGGCGTGGCTTCGCGATAAATCAAAATTCGTAAATTCTCGCACCCTTCTAGGTCAATGACGAAGCTTTCGTTCCAGTGCGGGTTTTGAGTGTGTTTCGCCGTTTTGGTTTTCGCTTTTTGGAAGAAATGCCCGTAGAAGTCCACTTCGACACAAACGTAAAGATCTGAAACATAAACAATATTAAGTAAAAAAATAATATTTACAGGGTATCCTAGAATGCGTGGGCAAACTCAATATTTATATACCGGGTGGCGTGTCGCCGAGTGGAACATAGAAAATCCCTGTACATTTTTTTTTATCTTTGGACAAAACCACGAAGGCTAAAAGCCTACATACTACCATGTACCGCGGGTGTTTTAAGCAAGGTAAGAGGGAGTTTATTGACATGGGACTTAAATACTTGAAGATTTGGGGCGAAAGGAAAAGACCTCCGCGGGTAGCACGTTTCACATTCTAAAAACTCTAGGGATAAAAGAACAGAACAAAGTGGGAAGTTCGGGGCCTATCCGAATTGGACTGTATAGGAATGCATACGCGCGGCACCACGAGTTTCTCTGTTGGGAACCGAGAGTGGAGGAACTATACTGGACAATTCTTCCAGAGCAAACACTCGTGCCACGTTTCAAAAAAATTTAATAAGCGAGTCTTGAATTATTTATTCAAATGTAATTGCAAAATTACCAAAATTTTGGATGAGGCACCAAGAATTGGTTTTTATTTATTTACGCTGAAAACCGTATATCAAATAATAAGTCAGGAGGTCAAATTTGTTCCAAATCTAATGAGAAGTTAAAAATAATTTTATTTTAGAAAAATTTGTGTTGCGTACCATTTTTTATTAAAAAATATTAACCTTAAACCCTTCATGGACGACACTGGTAATAATTAATTTTTTCTTGTATGCCAAAAATGTGTTTTGGTGCATAAAGGCATCCCCAAAAATTTTTAAAATATCTCAATTGGTATAAAAGTTATTATAAAAAACAATTTTTTTTTTAATTTTTAACACCCTGTTGTTCGAAAACTAAGACGTTTAGAACATTGTTTATATCACATTTTTAATGTAGAATTAGCTCTGAAAGTTTTTCGGATAATTTTTTTTTCTCAACCTAATAATAAACTGTCACATAAAAATATTCCACACTTCTAGGATACTTTTTACTCTACCACATGCAAACTCCAACCCACTCATATCATAAATATGTAAATGTAGATCCCCGACCAGCAAACTCTCGTCGTTACCACTTCTTAAAAGGTAAGAACCCATATTGGTCTTCAAAAACTGCCTACAGGCAGTTATCCAAGTCTGTAGTTCAAACATGCTGAAGTGAGAAGAATTGTTTGGCAGTTTCCCCGTTCTCTCCGTTCTCTGTAAGATAAACAAGGCCGCCTGTTAGTTTCCACATTGTAATTTTATTTATAATAAAACTATTAACTATTAAAATTACGCGACTTTTATTAAAATTAAGCGACTTGACAACCTTGCAATTGCAATTTAGCGCCCTCATAGGAATTATTTTGAACCATTTGAGTGCATTATGACATTTCATAGACAAATTTTGTTTGCTGTTAGTTGCATTAAATATCGTATTTTTTAATATATTTTTTTATGATTTATTGGATGAATGAAATAAAAAATTGGAAAAAAGCCAGTCTACAACTTGTGTTAAGTGTTTTAGTGGTTGTCATCATGGATTCGTTAAAAATTCTTCAATAATAATAATAATAATAATATTAAGCTTTATTGTCATGAAAAATATTTAGATATCTTTGTAGACAAAGCAAAAACAATAAAATATATATACATATGCAACAAAGACAGATACACACACAAATATAATAGTAAAAAGAAATACCTTTATGGAAATGTATCCTCGAAAAATTAATTTAAAATGTAATATGCCTCTTTAGTAAAATTGTTTTTACATATTTTTTAAATTTCTTTATGTTTTTAATATTTTTAATAGAATTTGGTAAATGAATAAATATCTTTTTTGATTCTTATATTATAGATTTTTAATAATATCTGAATGTGGTATAAGTAGATTAATGCATGAGTTATTTCTAAAATTATATAAAGAGTTTTCATTATAATTACACCTATATTTTTTATATATTAAACAGTTTCCAATATAACAAGTTAATAAAAGCGTGTTAAAAATAGATGTCAGTGTCAATATATTATGTTTAATAAATAAAGGTTTGCAAGATTCCCTAGATTTGATTTTGCAAATAGTTCTTATAGCTCTTTTTTGTAAAATAAAAACTAAGCTCAACATGTTTTGACTAGAGTTTCCCCATAAACAAATACCATATCTTATTAATAACTCAATTAATGATAAATAACTAGTTTTCAGTAGTGAAAAATCAAGTTCAGTAGAAAGAATTCTAAGAGCATAACAATCTGAGCTAATTTTTTTACATACATTTTCTGAACATAAATACCAAGAAATTTAGTTAATGAAAGATTATTAATAATTTCATTATTTAAAGTGATATTATTAAGGTTACACAAAGTGGGTTTTGTTGTGTCTTCATTCTAAATCTAACTAACCAAGAACTTACGTTTCCTGGCTTTATATAAAATTATTTGGAACGCTGACAGTTAACCATTCTTTGTTTTATTTAGGTTGTTAGACAATGATGCAATATTTTTTTCTGAAATTTAATGCATTGTTTGCAAAAGTGCTTGTTTCTAGACGAGGCACAAACCAAAAATAGTATAATTTCTGTAAATATGTTTCGTCAAATTGGATCTGGATACCCATTTTTATCAGCTATTTGACCGTGATGCGACATTGTGTTTCTTAATTTGAACCGCTGATGAATAATATAATTATCGGCAATTCACATCAAGATGCACAGTGTTGCAGTTTAATCAATTAGCTGATAAAAATGGTTATTTAGATCCTATGTGGCACTCTTTGTTTGACCTCCGGACAGTGCGAACGTGCGTAGAGGACTACAAAGTTCTTCCCGGGGTGGCGGTTAGAGGTGCTGTACGGACGTTTTTACCTTCGGGGATCAAGGAAAGATTCACGCTAAATTGACGGCATCTTTCTTCTGGATCTAAGAGCTGTGAGCGAAGATTCCTATAAGATGATAGTATCCTGTTTGGTAGTGAACACGAGGTATTTCTCAAATGGCGGAAAATAGATGGGCGTGCCATGGGAACTGTCAGTAGTGAAAGTGAAAGTTATACGTAACACCAGTAGCAGTTCTTGGTTTGACAGCCGACAATTTATGCATTGCATCGATTGTAGTATTATTTTTGTTTTATGTTTGGAATTTCTAGAAGCTACGAGCTCGATTATTCAGATTTTCCGCCGACAAAGCCCTGGAAAGCATAGTCCGAAAGGGGAGAGCTGGTGGATTGGACCTGAAGGGACCAAAACCAAGAAAAAAAATAGAATAGATCCTATTAGGAGAAAAATATTTACACAAATCACCCGATTTTTGGTTTGTACCTCGGCTAGAAACAGGCACTTTCAATAACAACGCATTAAATTTAAGAAAAGAATTGGGCATCATCATGTTTCTGTCCTATGATTTTGTTATAAACACTTTTGTTCATTTAGTGTTGTTTCTGTTAGTTTTGTTTAATTATCTTTATATTTTATATTATATTTTTAACCCTGTTACAGGTATAACAGTTTTTAGATGTAACTCTTGCATCTAAAAACATTAACTAAAGGAGAAAAGTGCGAAATGTAAGACATATTATTTGATGTGAGATATTGGAAGAGTGGTAAGTACGACATTTAGAACAACACTAAAATATCAAGTTCTTCAACTGCAGAAAACAGTACCGACTTTGAACATTTTTTGTCGCAAAATACTTATTAAATCCACGATTTTCCCATAATTTCGATCTTTGTGCAGTTCGCTTAAAAACATTGACAAGCAAAAATGTGTCGTAGTTATAACTATGTTAGGTGTCATTGTTAATAAAAAGATACGTGTTTTTATACGAGATGTTAAGGTAGGCGTCCACTAGAGAGCGACGAGTCGGACCGCTGGCGCTTCGCCTGGCTTGTAAACAAGTAAGAGTGCGTCCATTAGAAGCGCGTCACATCGGATTAGACGACAGGGGATTTATGTGTTAAAAAAAATTCCGTCCTTCCGTCTTTGGTGGATGCGAATTTTTACTAAACATTATCTTACCTGCAGAGTCTGTATAGCCTCGATCCACTGCGTTCTTTCAAAATCGCTCGATAAAAAGAACATATAAGTTCTTCCAGTACCCCTATGCTTTATTCTATAAACTAAGTTCGGCGAAACCAGCACCAATTGACTCTCCAGCTCGATCAGTCTTTTGCGAAATTTGTCCGATCCCCTGCTCAGCTTGGGACGGTGATGCTAAAATAATTAAACCATTCAGGCAAAAACGACGTGAAACATAAATCTAAAGGGGCTTTTAAGTTTTGACTATTTTGAACCACAAAAATCAAAAATTTTCGTTTATCTTTTGAATTGATCTAAATGTACTTAAATGCTTTAAGAATAACAACATCGTTTAACATTTTCTTGAAATTTAAGGGTAATAAGGATAATTTACGGCAGTTAATTTAGTTCGATCTAATCTCTATACGGGGTAAGTTGGAAAAGTAAGTTTTTCTTCAAATTTTTTAATAGAAGGCTGTGCTTTTAAAATAGGACATACTTTGTAATTCTTAACTTTAACTTAAGTTAATCACATATTTTTCTCTAAGTTCAAAAATGAAGGTAATTTTCTCTTGTGTCATATTTTTTTAATTTGCACCTACCTCGTATACACTATGGTTTATTTAAATTTTGATCAGTGTTTTGTAAGTTTCGCTGTAGGCAGAAATTTTTAGTAAGAAAATATTTTTTGAGAAATCAAAAATAAAAAAGTTTTCCATATAGTTTACCATTTCTGTAGAATTTAATAGAGTGAAATTTTAATAAAAATACAGGGGGATCCATTAAAAAAACCACTAGACAATGAAAAATCTGTTTATTTTTTGAGACACCTTGTATATTTTTTTTATTTGTTATTACATTTGAAAATCCTTAGCACGAAGCCACTCTCTTTACGCTAAGATAAATGGTAAATCCATCCCAGTAGTCAACAACATAAACTTTCTGGGAGTTATAATAGACTCAAACCTAAGTTGAAAAGATCATATTTACTCACTGCAGTCTAAACTGAACAGTACATGTGCATTGTTGCGAAGATTGAGAGATGCACTTTTTGTAGACAGTATACGCAGTTTCTATTTTGCTTGTGTTCAGTCTCTTATAAGTTATGGGATTCTGTTTTGGGGATCTTCTACTCATGCAATTAATATCTTTAGAACCCAAAAGCGTATTATCAGATGCATACTTAAAGTGCATCCTCGAGCTTCTTGTAAACCCTATTTTAATAGCCTCGGCTTTTTAACTGTCCCTAGTCTATATTTCTTGGCCTTAGTAATGTTTGTGAAGAAAATCCCCATTTATTCACTGTAAACTCCGATTTTTATTCCAACTCAATGACAATTGTCACCAGAGGCAGGAGTGATCTTAGTATTCCTTCTCATAATTCAACGTTCTTTGAGAGAGGACCTTATTACCGTGCTGTCAAGGCTTATAAATCCTTGCCACCTACCTTGTGTGAAATAGAGAACAAGGATAAATTTCGAAGGGCTGTGATACAGTTCTTGCAGGATAAGTGTTTTTACTCTTTTAATTTTGATTATTGATCATAGACTGTTAAACTGTTACTACATATTTTAATTGTGATGTCTGTTAATGATTTTATTACCACCTGTATTTTTGTATCATTTTAACTGTTTTTAACTATTTAACTAAATTTCTTAATTATTGATCATAATCTGTTCAACTATTACTAGATATTTTAATTGTGATGTCTGTTAATGATTTTATCACCACCTGTATTTTTGTTTTATTTTAATTGTTTTTAACAAATGAAATGATTTTAAATGAATGTAAATTTAAACTATTTTTTTATTTATTCTGTAGTGACGTTTCTTTGTCGTTGTAACAATGATTTGTGGAAATAAAGGGATATTATTATTATTATTATTAACTAGTACTGTTAATAAAAAGGGTGTACTTAACCATTTTTTTAATTTTGTTTTTGTATCTTGTACAGGGGCAAACATATTTTGTGTATAAATAAAGGTAGGACACCTTGTATTGATATTTATTTTATTTTTTTAAACCAGTATTACAATCATCAATTTTAGGCGTTCAACCAATTATAACCGCGGTAATAATTGGTGACAACTTTGACGTATAATACATTGTTTAAACGTCAACATAACCGATCGGTAAATACCGTTTTAGAATTGGTTCTTCGCCTAAAATTGCTGAATAAAACATGTGTTGTAAAAAATTTATTTTTATTTCATAGGTTCCTCTCTAATAAATTTAATATACGAAGTATCTCTAAAAGGTGCAAAAAAATAGGTACAAAGAAATTCCTAAAGGCTAAATGAATCGGTCATTTGAGAAACAGCACATGTCATATTTTCGGCCATTTTGATATTATATTGTTGATTCCATATTTAAGGGTAATACATCGAATAGGGTAAGGGTAATACATCGAATCATACAAAAACATCACTTGTCTGATAATATTGCACGATTTTATTCTCCTATTAATATTTGATTCCGTTTAGTAACGACACAAGTCGGTGACATGTGCTTTTTCTCGAAGCATTATAAGTAGGCAGTTTTTTGTTTTGTTGTTTGGTATTTAAAACATGGCGTCTACAAGTAGTGGAAGTGATACTGCTTTGATAAATTTAGCACAGAATAAGGAAAAAAGAAAGTTATAGAAGTGTGAAATAACAAAAATGCTTTGTCCATTAATTTTCTTGGTAGAGGTGTGCCAAGGGCCCAAAAATGTACTTTTAAAATTTTGAACTTTACGCATTTTTGATATTCTTCAAACGAACCTGGGGTAGTTAAGGCGTTTAATTTTATAGATGGTGTTACGAGCCCTAAATTTAGACTTGCCACTTCCAACTTATTACAATTTCCAACCCTTGTTCAACAACCAGCTTATCCACAAGGATAGGTTCCTATAAATTCAAAAAACTTGATGACATAAAGCGACTTTTTTATACATTCCAAAAGAACACCACGACTGCTATACAGAGATAATAGGAGTAAATTGGCCAAGAACTGAAAATGAAGACCCTTGGTATTGTTTTTTTTTGTAATGTTTTTCCATGTATTATTCAATATAAATATAACCTTATTTGCTGAGTTTTCATGTTCATTTTAGAAACATCACATGTCGCGTATTTTCAAATACCCATATTTTTTTACTTATTTTTCTTTAAACTTCAAATATTATCGTATTTTACCAGTAATCGGGCGGGTTTTAAATGCTAATTATTTAAAAATAATTTTGTCTACTATCCTTTTAGATTTTCAGTTTTTTTTCATTTTCTGTACAATAGTTTAAAAACTGACATGTGCTGTTTCTCAAATAACCGATTCAAATATGACGATCTAACCCAACTTACCTTAGTCCAAAAGTGAATGATTTCGGAGATACAAGGTGTTAAAAATTAATTCTGGTTTAAGTTTTTCATAAATAATTTTGGTAATAATAAGTATATTGTCACAATATTGGACTAAAAGTGATTTTGGAAGGTGAGAAATAAGAATTTTGCTATCAATTTGATTGTTAACTTTAGGGGGCGCCACTTGCGGTATCTTGAACAAATTTAAAACGATATAACTTTTTGAACCACTCTGTATTTTACTTTTAAAGAAAAATTCTTATTCTTCAACATATTTTACATATTAAAGGTATACTTGATTAAAGTTGATTTAGGCAACCGTTTTTGAGATATCTGGATTTAAAGAAATCAGGGTAATAGTTCGATATAGCGGTTTTCGCTATTATAAGAGATTTTCAAAAATTCTTTTTCAGGGGTTTCTATAGGTCGATTATGACACAAATCTGTGTGCGCGTTTTCCAAAATCCTTTTCTATAATTTATTATTAATAAAAACATATTTACGGGACGGTGGAGTGAACAGGGGTGCTGGGTGGGGACAAAACAGTATAAATCCAACGTCAAACACAAGAAAACGTTAATACACTGCACTCGGGGCACATGAAAAATGTAAATTAATTTTGAAAAGTATTAAATTTTTCGAAAAACTATCCCACACATATGAGATATCTCGTCCGCCATTAATTAAAGAAGGAAAATTCATTTTGGTCAGCTGATAACATGAAGTTCGTCATTATAAAAATGACAGTCTTGATAGAAGCAGCGTTGCCAAACTTCTTATGAAGAATTAACACCAAGCCTATTTCGGGGATTATCCACCATTTCCATGAGAAACAATGGTATTTTTGTAGAAATGCCTCCTTCTTTATGTTTAGGTATTTTCCTTTTTTCTCTACAAATTATAATAGGAAGAAGGAATAACTTAATTTTTCATATGAATTTTGTCCTTTATCTTCCTTTTTTTTAAGCTATTGACACTTTCTCACTTTATTTGGCAACATCGCAAGACATTTACAGTTCTATTGCAAACTCTTCTTTTTATGCAGTGACAGCCATGGCGGGATTGTTGTACTATTATTTATTTTTAATTTTTTTAAACAATTTTTTGGACATTTTTGTAAACAGAAAGTGCGGTGTGTACTGTGAAATACTGTTTTTGGGCGTTTAATGTAGGATTTCTACTGTTTCGTCCCCACCCAGCACCCCTGTTCACTCCACCGTCCCGTAATATGTTTTTATTAATAATAAATTATAGAAATGGATTTTGGAAATCGGGCACACAGATTTGTATCATAATCGACCTATAGAAACGCTCTGAAAAAGAATTTTTCAAAAATCTATTATAATAGCGAAAACCGCTATATCGAACTATTACCGAAATCAGTTACTGTAAGGCCAGGTTTAAGCTATACAGAGTGTTTTAGAATTAGATGCTAATGTTTTACAGTGTGAATCCTTGGGTGATTTAAAGAAAAAAGTTTTAATAAACCTATGTCATAAGACTTATTTTTTAAAGATACAGGGAGTAAAGTTAAAAAAAAAAAAGCTTTGTTACCACTCTGTATCTTAAAGGTTAAGCCATTTAGGACATAGGTTTATGTAAATTTTTCTTCTTAAAATCAGGTAAGGATTTATACTTTACAAGATTAGCATCTAATTCTGAAACACTCTGTATAGCTTAGACCTCGCCATACAGAAAGTGATTTTTTAAAAACATATATTTCAAAAACAGCTGTCTAAATCAACATTTACCAAGTATACATTTTTACGTAAAATATGTTGAAGAAAATTAAAATAAAAGTTATATACAAAGTGGATCACAAAAGTGATTACGTTTTTTAATTTATGCAATACACCGTAGGTGGCGCCATCTGAAGTTAACAATAAAAATTGATAGCAAATTCTTATTTATCACCTTCTAAAACCCCTTAAAAACTATCCACTTTTTGACTAAGGAAGTTAGCCTCAGAAAACTGTGGTAGCTTTTTTCCGCACTTTTCAGAGACACCCTATATAATAATGGAAGTTGTGCAGCAAATAAAAGTTAAAAAATTATGTACCAGTATTATTTTAAAAAAAAAGAAACTTTAAAACCAAAAATACTTACTTTTTTCTCCGTTTAATTTTTCTTCTTGTCTCCAATTGGTCCCTAACGTTGCTAGCTTGGGACTTAAGGGCGACAATGTTAGATTGAGAAGTTTCTGTGGAGGTTTGCTCATGGTTTCTTCTAAAATTAAAATATCTTCTACCGGAATAAACCATTTTAATTCGAATGTGTATTTTTCGTTTCTGCTTCTGAAGACTGAAAATTAAAAACATAGGTACATTTTTAACGCTAGAATACAAGGGTGTATCCAAAGTCGGTCTATATAAGGTCACGACATTCGGCCATATTGCTTTGACGTGTTATGACGTCACATCTCCCATTTTTCGGCCGTGTTGTTCAGTGCCGGAGATATACAGTTTGTTGTATTAGTGGAACAACCGTTTACACAACAGTTTTTAATTGTTATTAAGTTGTAAATTCTTTTACTTTAAATAAAAAACATTTGGAATTACATCTTTCAACAAATATCACTTCCAAAACAATGCAAAATGAAATGCGCAAATTCTAGACGCCACTGGATTGATCATAAGTTTTGATTTTTACCCAGTCTTGCCAACTTTTCTCTGTAGAGTGCCCTTCCTTGCGTCCCCGACCTCGAACCGCCTAAAAGTTGAGGATATGTCGCAACCTTATAAATATAAACTAACCTTGGGTATATCTAGTATTTTTAAATTATTTTATCAAAATAAAAACTGACACATGAGACCCACACCAAATATACAGGGGTTTGTGAACTGTCGTTTGAACTACTATGGTAGAATCCTCTCATTAAAATAAAAAAAAAAGTTCATATAAACATGGATCCGCAAGATAGGTACAAGGTGTCAAACTTTTCAATAAATTTTAACATTTATAAAAGACCTATTTAAATAAAATTTGTTTGCAAAAAAAAGGACACGGACACAATTTTTTTCTAATTCCAAAATAAAATGTTTTCCATATTAAAGTGTTTTTCTTGAGGCCAATAGTATCTGCTACATATCTGATGCAGGTGATGCAGGTCCCATGTATAATTTTTTACATAAAAAACAAATTAAAAAAAAAAAATCTTAATTACCCCATACACCACTACCTTATATTTGGCGCACGCTATAACGTCATTAAACAAAAACAAATGTCTAAGCTTTCTGTGTCCATCCACATATTCGACAATGAATGAATTCTTTACCAATCTTCTCTGCGCTCTGTCAGTAGCCTAAAAAAATTACACAAATATCAGCATGTTTAGTTTACCAAATTTATTCCACACACTTACAGGAAACATAGACTTAGTCTGAATCATATTGAATTGATCCAAGAAATTCTGAGTCAGATTTAATGCTTCAGAAAGGCTGAAGTGATCGGGATGGTTCTGAGGCACGTGTTTCAACAGATCGTGCAAAACCAGAGCATTTTTCTGAACCCTAAAAACGAAAAAATTTTTTTTTACGTTGTTAACACACAAAATATTGTCATGTAACTACCTTGCCACTGGTTTGTGCAGCAGATCTTCCAGACTTATCGCCTGGTCAGAAAGATGTTTGCAGGTGATATTTTTGGTGATATGAGCAAATTGGGAATTATTAGCGCTGCACTTTCTTACTGTGTCTAAGGCTTGTCCGTAATTGCTTAAGAAGGCTCCATAGAGGGATAAATTTGATGCCTATTAAAAAAAAAATATCTTTATTAGACTGGGCCAAAAAAAAACAAACATTTTTTTACTCTAACGGTACTGTAAAAATATTGTTCATGACGACGAAAGAAAAATATCCTGAAATTTTCAGCCCTTATTATTATTAAAATTAAGAGGTGCATCATTATTTTTTTTTAATTTTGTCACTTCATATTCAGTATTTTTTAAACTACCATAAATATTAATATCTTTATAAAACAAATAATTATTCTTAAAGGAAATTTTATGTTCTACAAAAAGATTTTTTAACATTTTTTGATAAATTAATTCCTTTCAAAGTTATTCAATGTTGAAATTTAAATGAAAATTTATTTCAACATTGAATAACTTTGAAAGGAATGAATTTATCGAAAAATGTTCCGAGTTCTTTTTTGTAGAGCGTGAAATTTCCCTTTAGAATAATTATTTGTTTTATAAAACCCTACCATTATTTTGGAATTTTGTAATGAACGAAAAAAATAATGTGTAGAAGAAACAACATAGATTCTTAAAAGATATTTAATGATCTACAGAAAAGGTTTAGATAGATAGATAGATAGATAGATATTTATTCATGTTTCTAATCACATAGATTTTACATACGTCATTAGGTAAATTAACAAAATAATGATAAGTTTATAATAGCACACCCAAGAAACGAAAACATAAAAATAAAAGTAAATATAAAATTTGACTAATAGGTATAAAAAAAAACTATTACTTCTAAAAACTAGTAGCAAGATTGCCTATCTCCATATATTGTTTAAAACCCTAAATGTAAAAGCTATTTTTTAACAATATTTAAGTGTCATCCACTATAATTACATTCATAAACTCTTCCAATGAGTAAAAAGAGTTCTTAATTAAGAACGTCTTTATCCTCGCTTGAAAGGTCCTTTGATGCAGGCTCTTCCAAGCTTTAGGCAATTTATTGTAAAATTTAGGACTATAATAGTTAAATGAGCATCTACTCTTATACTCTGGCAATATGTAATGTGAACACCGAGTATTGTAGTTGTGGATGTTATTGTGAGTTCTAAACTGCTTTAAGTTTTGCCAGATCCATAGAAGACTTTTTGTAAATAAACAAAGATGGAAAGGTTAGGATTTTTGAGTTCTACAAATGTCTGCCTCACATCCTCACGAAACTGGAGACCAGCCATGATGCGTACTGCCTTTCTTTGTAAACCAAATATTTTTGTGCTTGTGGAGAATGGCCCCAAGCAAGAACCCATAGGACATAACTTGATTGGAATAGGCCAAAAGATGCCTTCATATAAGTGTTTATAAATGTTCTTACATAAAATCATTATTTCAAAAGTTATTCGCAATTTATTAAGAAAAAAAAGCATGTTTTTCTTTAAACTAAATTGTGAATAACTTTTTGAAAAATCGATTTTATTTAAAAAGGTGAGAGGTCTTTATTAGTAGAACCTTAGAATTCCCTTTAAGAATCTATGTCGTTTTTTTCTATATATTTATTTTTTTCGTTATAATTCCAAAATAAAAAAGGTAAATGTATGAAACATATCAATGTTTAAAGCTTGATTACTCGAAAACAGTTCGACTGGCGAAAATTTTCAAACAGACCTTTTTGTAGGCAATTTAATTTTTTAAAGATATACCGGGTATTGCTCCGTCGAGCGGGACATAGGTAATCCCATGTAAATTTTGAAGTGATCCAATACTGGTTCCCCTTATTATTTTAGAAGAAAATATTATTAGGCTTTTTAAAGAGCACGAAAAGTTGTACCCAGTGTACAAATTTCAGCTCTTCTCAGTCTGCCAGCTAAGAGATAAATGCTAAAATAAGTTACGAATCTCCTATCTTCTTATGCGCCCTGTATTATTAGGAAATTTGTAATAAAATGCCAGAAAAATTATTTAACCTCTTACTCTCCAAGTTGTCAGATCAATGTCACATCATTTTTAAATAATGAACTACTCAAATCAAGAAAAAAATCACTATTATAAAATTGTTTTTATCAGGGAAATAGTTACCGAAGAGTAGCGGACATGTTTGCAGCCTATTTTTCCCAATAGGCCAATACCAAGTAAATCGACAATATTTCGGACGATAAAAAAATTTGAAACTACAGACAAAGCTTGATACCAATAAAAAATATGAAAATTTAGACCAGCTAAGGAATGCCATTTCCGCTGAATGTGCCAGAATATCGATGTACGAACTAGCCAACGTAAGAAATGAGTTTTATAATCGTTTGGGTTATTGTCTGGCAGTTAATGGAGGAATATTTGAGCATTTGATTAAATCCTGATTATTTTCGTCATAAATTGATTTCTAAAAGTAGACAAATTTGTTTTATTGTCTTGCGTAACTGTGAGTGCATGTGTTGGAATTAGCTGTAAACTAAAATGAAATGCGGGGATTCTTTTGAAATTCCCGTATAAAATTGTTCATTTTTGGCAATGACATTATAAATTAATGATCTAAATTGTCACTGATAAATCGATATGGTGTTTTTATTATTGATTTCTAGAGTACAGGGTGCATAATGAGATACTATGTTGCAGAAGTATTTAAGCAGTTTACTCTTTTACTGGTTGGTTGAAAAATGCTCAATATTTCATTTTGGGTGGAACTTATTGTGCTCTTCAATAAATCCCTAATAGCATTTTTTTCTAAAATAATTAGGCGAGCCAATATATGACTACTTCAAAATTTACATGGGATTCCCCATGTCCCGCTCGACCTAGCAACACCCGGTATGTGCACATATTTTGTTTGCTTCGATAGTTAGGGAGCTTTAACGCAAAAATAAAGGTACAAATAGGAAATATAAATTTAAAGATAGGGACCTCTAAATATTAATACTAAGGGCTCAAATTTTCACGATATTTGCTTTTTGTCACTCTAAACAATATTTTCGATATAAATAATAAAAAAATCGTTTTTTGGCCCGGTCTTGTATACATATAATAAAAAAATACTTACCATAACTTTAAAGCTATCTCAATTTTCGTATCCCATTTTTGCGAATGTCTTTTAAGTGATTCCAAAAAGTTGCCGTGCAAATTATACAGTTCAGGTATTTTGTAGAAAATCGTGTTGAATTCGGTCTCGTTTACAATTGGTTGAGACGTACCAATAGTGGCTTGAATTGCTTTCATGTACTGAAAAAAATCATAAAAAATTGCTTTTACCTAATAAATGTACTAAGAATAGCATTTTAGAAAGAATTATTATAAACACTATATATTATATACAGGGTAATTCAAAAATGGATAAGGAAACTTAAGGCAAACATGGAAAAATAAGGGTACAGCTTTAAATATTTTAATTTCAAAATGTCATTGGTTTTCGAGTAACGACCCCTAAAAGTTCAAATTTTTATTGCTTGTATTTTTAAAATTGTTTTCTTAAGAGGTTATATACAGGTAAAATTTCAAAAAAAAATACTGTTATTTTATTTTCTTAAGCTACATAGATTTAAGCATACACAAAGAAAATTTAATATCGTTCCGGTGAATATTTTTAAGGTTATACGCAAATTCAAACGGGCGTTTCAGAGTGCTGTTATGTGCTTTTCAAACTTTAAACGCGTTTTTCTCAAAATGGTGTTTTCAAAGTCGGTGACCAACATTACTCAAAAACGGCTAAACCGATTAGTCTCAAATTTTAACACGAGCTTCTAAAATATATATTTTAGTAATTAATCGAAGATTTTTTCTGACCGATAAATATTTTAGTGTTTAAAAATAATTTAAGGCGGAAATTTTGGTCAAAAATCGAGTTTTGTAGTGTAAGTGCCAAAATATTACAGAAGCATCGGGTTTTTTTTCATCGAGTAAGGCGACATTTTTTGAAAATTGTTACGAAATGTATTGACAATTGATTAATTGTTAGCCATTAAATGTATATCCCAATATTCAATATTTAAATACTAATAAGTCAATATTAGTGGTTTTAAGTTTTAAAAAATTTGTAGTACGCTGTATACTCAGTCACTTCAATAAAATGGTACACAGGCAATAAGCGAAAACGAGACGGTCTATCGCATGTAAAAGACTATCAGGTAGAGATTAGACAAAGAATGCCGGCATGTAAACAAGATGACGCATTATTTCCGCTTTGCTGTTACTCTACTGGCCTTTATACCTTTTAATTTGGCTGAACGTATACAGGATGTCCCAACTCTATTTATACAGAAATAACTTTGCTCCTGTACAAGATACAAAAATAAACCTAATATAAAAAATGTTTATTTGGATACACTCTTTTTATTAGTACTTGTTAGTATACAGGGTGTCTCGAAAACATAGTTTTTATTATCAAGTAGGCACACCCTGTATTTTATAACAAATTTTGACTTTACTAAATTCTATATCAAAAATGTATAACAGTATGCTAATATACTTATTAACAAATAAAAGTAAAGAAAGAAAACTTTATTTTGGTTCTAATTATTTTTAAAAAATTTTGTCACTGTCTGAGTGACAAATAATATAATAAAATTGATTTAATTACCTTTTATTATAAGAACTACCAATAGGTATATCAGCAATTTAGTTTATTTTAGATACATATTTACTTTATTGCATGCAAAAAACAGAAATACGTCAATTATGGCTAGTTTTTAGGTTAAGTAAGTAAATATTGTTCCGCAACACCTCGTATACAAACACGTGTCTTCGTTTTTATACCTTTCATTAACAATCGAACGTAACTATGGTTACATTAACGACAAATCTTAACTTGTCAATGTCTCGAAGTTTACACTACAAAAGTCGAATCTATACTAATCCTTCGAAGGTTTTCTGTCGCCCTTTTATAGTAATATGGAAGAGTGAAGAATGATCTAGAATTTTGGAGAAATATCGCGAAAATTCCATGGTACAGGATGGCATAAAAGTTCTCAACGGATAATTCCGGCGGTTTCGGAAACCTTCGAAAGTGATAGAAAGAACTTGGAAAAATAAAGGTAAATTATTTAAATAAATTAACAAACTAAATTAAATGATCCTAACTCTCTAAATTCTCTAACGTAAACACATTTTTGAAAGTGTGTAACAATATGTATCTAAAATAAACTGAATAACTGACTTTCCTATCATTAGTTTTTACAATGGAAGGTTATAAACTACATGTTATTATATTATTGGCCGCTTTGACAGTGATAGAATTATTTAAAAATAATTGGAATCAAAATATTATTTTTCTTTCTCCGCTCTTAATTGTTAATAAGTATATCAGCATACTGCTGATATCTCAAAAACCAACAATAATTGACGTATAGTGTGTTATACATTTTGAATCTGCAATTTAATGCAGAGTCAAAATTTATTAAAATATACAGGGCGTTTTATTTAAAAAACCTACTTGATAACGAAAACTATGTTTTTGAGACACCCTGTATATTAACTAGTACTGACAGTAAAAAGAGTGTATTCAATTAAATCTTTTTTATTTTATGTTTATTTTTGTATCTTGTACAGGGGCGAAGTAATTTGTTGTATAAATAGAGTTGGGACACCCTGTATACGATTTTTTTATTAAACTTCACCTACCTTTAAAAGCACACTAAGCCACTCAAACATAATTGGTTTCGCTATCAATAATATTGCACAATATGCTTCGGTACATCTTTTCAGATTCTGATTCTCCACCCTAAAAAAAAAATTACACAAGTTTTGCTAAAATTTTTCCGCACATGTACATAACCGAATACGAAATAATATTTCTTTGATATCTTCGTTATAATATTACTTACATGGCTAAATTTTCTTCTTGTACTTGGCGTGGTGGATTCTAACGAACTAGAACTAGCATACGAACTATTATCATTGGTCTGTCTTGTCAGTTCAGGTATTTCGTCGTGTTCATCCTCACTACTGCTGCCGTCATTGCCATTTTTCTTTGTCGCTCTAAAAAATACGAAATATTTTAAAACACTAAACAATATAGGATCTCAAAACCCTCAGTCTGTTGGTAAGAAAGTCACGATTATATGGTTTTGTACAGGGTGTTTCAAACCAAATGCGGATTTTTTCCGTTACAAGTGAATTTGTGATCTAATATCAAGAGAACCAAATTTCCTACATAAATTATTAACTCTGCATCGTATAAATGAGAAAAATACTATCGATTTCAATACACATTGCATTTAGAAAAGTCCCAGTAAACTTGAAATGTCTTGCTTTTTTTTCATGAGATACGTTTAGTGCGATTTTTTTCGTTACAAGTAAATTTGTGATCGAATATCAAGAGAACCAAATTTCCCACATAAATTATTAACTCTGCATCGTATAAATGAGGAAAAATACTATTGATTTCAATCCACACTGCATTTAGACAAGTCCGAGTAAACTTGAAGTTTCTTGCTTTTTTTCATGAGATACGTTTAGTGCAATTTTTTCGTTACAAGTGAATTTGTGATTGAATATCAAGAGAATCAAATTTCCTACATAAATTATTAACTTTGCATCGTATAAAGGAGGAAAAATACTATCCATTTCAATCCACATTGCATTAAAAAGTCCAAGTAAACTTGAAATTTCTTGCTTTTTTTTCATGAGATACGTTAAGTGCGATTTTTTTTCGTTACAAGTGAATTTGTGATCAAATATCAAAAGAACCGAATTTTTACAAAAATTATTAACGCCGCATCGTATAGAGAAGAACAAATAATGTGGAATCCACTCCACCTGGCATTTAGAAAAGTCTCAGTACATTTGAAATTTCTTGTTTTTTTTTCACGAGATACGTTTGGTGCGATTTTTTTCGTTACAAGTGAATTTGTGATCGAATATCAAGAGAACAGAATTTCTTACAAAAATTATTAACTCCGCATCGTATAGAGAAGAACAAATAATATGGAATCCACTCCACCTGGCATTTAGAAAAGTCTCAGTACATTTGAAATTTCTTGTTTTTTTCACGAGATACGTTTAGTGCGATTTTTTTCGTTACAAGTGAATTTGTGATCGAATATCAAGAGAACAGAATTTCTTACAAAAATTATTAACTCCGCATCGTATAGAGAAGAACAAATAATATGGAATCCACTCCACCTGGCATTTAGAAAAGTTTCAGTACACTTGAAATTTCTTGTTTTTTTCACGAGATACATTTAGTGCGATTTTTTTAGTTACAAGTGAATTTGTGATCGAATATCAAGAGAACAGAATTTCTTACAAAAAATGATTAACACCGCATCTTATAGAGAAGAACAAATAATATGGAATCCACTCCACCTGGCATTTAGAAAGTCTCAGTACACTTGTAAAACGAGTTTCTAAGTAATTTGTTTTAACAGATTACTTAGAAACGAGTTTTCCAATTTTTCCATAGGAAAAATTAGATGCACAAGGGATATTTGGTAAGATTCTTTCCCGAGTTAAATAAACATTTTATTTTAATACAACATTTTTTTTTAAATTAAAACAATAAGAACAATAATTATACGAACAATATAACTTGGAACTTGTCAAACTTGCATGAATTTTATTCGTTTTTTTGCCAGAAAAACTGCTGACAGCTAAGTTGACAGTTGATAAGTAATTTTTCTACTTAAAATTTATATCTGACATACCAATTCTTGATAACGATTGGTCAAAATTAATAGAAAGGAAAAATCAGTATAATTGCTCTGACCATTTCAAAATCATCTTTTAAACGGTTTGACAGATGTTAAAATATATGCTCGTGAAAAATCACCCTATTATAATTACAAACATTACCCAACTTACTGTATAAAATACTCAATATTGACATAATTTGAAGTTCCAGGGCTCTGGGGCTCTACCGACTGTTGCGTTTTCAAGTCTAGAGGCAGCGTACTACTCGACCCAAACACATTTTCGGTACTCGAATGATCGCTTCTGGTCAGGTACTCCTCTTCAGGGGCAACTATGTCGTAATAGGGCTCATCGGGGTTGTTAAGGATCTCTGAGCTGGATGATACAGAGTCGCTGTTGCTACGTTGCGTGTCAAAATTAGAGTTTTTTAGCGATTCTGGTCTTGCTGGGACCCTGAAAAAGAATTATCATAAATAAGTAATATGTTAATGCTACATTTACAACCAATTCTAAAATTTCAAATTGACATTTAAACAATTGGTTAAACTTCACTTGTCAAATCCAAATTTGATAAGTTTACACTAAGGGTTTCTAAATTTGAGATTGCTTTTAAATTGTGTAATACACTCTTTGTTTGACCTCCGAACAGTGCGGACGTGCGTAGAGGACTACAAAGTTCTTCCCGGAGTGGCGGCTAGAGGTGTCGTATAAACGTTTTTTACCTTCGGGGATCAAGGAAAGATTCACGCTAAATTGACGGCATCTTTCTTCTGGATCTAAGCGCTGTGAGCGAAGATTCCTATAAGCTGATGGTATCCTGTTTGGTGATGAACACGAGGTATTTCTCAAATGGCGGGAAATAAATGGGCGTGCCATGGGAACTGTCAGAAGTGAAAGTGAAGGTTATACGTAACACCAGTAGCAGATCTTGGTTTAACAGTCGACAATTTATGCATTGCATCGAACATTGAATTATTTGTTTTCTTTTTGGAATTTCTGGGAGCTACGAGCTCGATTATCCAGATTTTCCGCCGACGAAGCCCTGGAAAGCATTGACCGGAAGGGGGAGAGTGGTGGATTGGACCTGAAGGGACCAAAACCAAGAAAAAACAATAGAATAGAAATTGTGTAATACTGGGGTAGGTCATCTAAATTCTGATCCGTTCGATAACAGGGTGATTTAAAAATCGATTACGAAACTTAAGGGGGTGATTGTACATGATAAAATAATGGTACAGCTTCATATACAGAGTGGCCATTTAAAAACAAAACAGTGCCAGTTTTGGGAACTCCAGGTCATACAAGAAAAACGCTTGGACACGTCAATTTTAAATTTTGGGAGAAACATATTTTTTAACTTTTACCCCCTTAACAGTAAACTCCGTAGCGGGGGTGAGACTCACTCCCAAAATCTTAAATGGAAAAAGTGGTCAAGCGACACCTTTTTTGAAGGTCTTTAGACCCTAATTACTACTGCGAAGTTCGAAGTCTTAGCTGTTATTTCCGAAAATATGACAGCTTGTCAAAATTTTTATTTTTATTTTTTTATTGTATAATAATAAATTATCTGTAAAAGCAAGCTTCTTTAAACTAAGAGGGTATGATAAGGGTTACCAATCTTTAAAATGAGATATCAATTAAAGGGTTTAATTAAGTTTGAATAATTAAGTAATTTAATATTATACATTAAAAACATAAAAATCAAAACTTTGACAAGCTGTACATCATAGAAAATGATAGCAAAGACTTCAAACTTGGCAGTTGTAATCAGGGTCGAGAAACCTTCAAAATAAGTATCATTTGAAACCTTATTCTATTTAAGATTTTGGGGGTGAGTATCAGCCCTGCTACAGGGTTGCAGTTCAGAGACTAAAAGTGGCGAAAAATGATTTCCCTAAAATCTAAAACTGACCGGGTTCGAGCGTTTTCCGTAAATGACCTGGAGTGCAAAAATTAGCTCTTGTTTTGTTTTCAAATGACCACCCTCTATATGTTTTTAAATGTCATTGGTTTTCAAGTTACAACCCCTGAAAGATGGATTTTATTTTTTTCAATTGTTTGCTTAAGCAAAAACCGATATGAATTATATACTGATTATATATAAACTAAGTCGGTGCTTTAATTTAGTAATAATTTACATTAATTGTACGCCGCTAGAGGGCTCTTTACATACATTGAAAATTGTTTTTTGTCATAAGTTTTGTTAGCTATTTTAATTTTTAGCAAGTTTCCTAAAAGACCGATGCAAGGCCTAATTTAATAATGGTTTAATAAAGGTGATCTAAAATATACCTAACGTTTAGGTAGCTAGTGGTAATCAAATGAAAAAATAAATTTACGACCTAATTTTTAAGGATTATTTAAGTCCAAATGGTTAGATACTTCAAATTAAGCTTTTTTAAGGCTTTTTATTGGTCTTTTAGAAAACTTGCTAAAAAAATAGAGTAGCTATGAAAACTCAAAAATCACGACAACAATTTTTAATGTAGGTAGAGCCCCTAGCGGCACACAATCAATGTGAATTATTACTAAAATGATGGAGCGCATGCAGACTTAGTCTATGCTCCAAATAGGAGTCATATCGGATTTTGCTTAAGCAAATAATTTTCAAAAAAACAAGCACTAAATAATTTTAACTTTGAGGGGTTGTAACTCAAAAACCAATGACATTTTGAAAAACGATTATATGAAGCTACATCATTATTTTATCATTACTTTTAAACGAATGGAGAAACATAACAATCGAAACGTGGTGAAGAGTTAACAAAAAAAACAAGGAGGTCCAAGATATTATAGTCCAAAAGCCCGTGAATGGCCGACCTTCGTCATTTTGTAAAAGCTGAAAGTTTGTCAGTGTATGTTCCCAACATAGGTAGAAGCAATGGTAGACTATGAAGTTTGACGCATAGTGGCTTTAGCAGGTACCAGTTACCAAAGGGTAATAAATTAAAACTTAATTTTTGTCATTTTGTAAAAGCTAAATTTTATATTGTGTTACTTGGGTACCTGGGGAAGATACTTCCTTAGTCCCCAGACTTTCTGTCAGTTCCAACCCCTTGGCAAACCATCATTTTGGGGTGGCCTAATAGTCCAAGGTAGTCCAATATTTCTGTTATTTAACAAGATATAACAAAGTCATATCTAAGATTTGTAGGGTTTTTCAAATAGGCATGTCCTAAAAATACTTCGCTGTATACAGAGTGTCCCAAAAAAGGTTATTGCAGTGAGGTCAGATTTCTAAAAATGTTTTTTGGAACACTCTGTATACATCAAAATATTATTAAGACATGCCTATTTAGAAACCCTACAACTCTTATATAAGACTTTGTCATATCTTTTAACCTTTGGTACCTACTACCTGCCAAAGCCACTATAAGTCAAACTTCATAGTCTCCCATAGCTTTTACCTATATTGGGAACATGCGCTGACAAACTTTACAAAATGACGAAGGTCTGCTGCTCACGGGCTCTTACTCTATTCGTGTTACTGAAGCCAAATTATTTGACTAAACTAAAAATCAATCTCAAATTCGGACTTAAACAAATTTAATAAAAATATATATATTTACTTTGGCGGTCTTTTGGCAGCCAAAGGGGACGAAACTTCCTTTTATTCAACCCATTCACTTCGATGACGGTCACAAAAGTAGCCTCGTGATCCTGGCCGTGCGAAGCTTCAGTTTCGGAAGCTGCCTTATCCGAAAGCGTCCGAATACGATTTGCGAAGCTGTTTTGAGATTTCGTTGATGCACATGTGCGCTGAGAACGACTCATTGTTCGTCTGGCCTTCTTGTGAGAGAAGCGATAGATCTGCAGATTCACGCTGAAAAAAAAACGAAACGTACTCAGGTTTTTTTTAATTGTGAATATTCACTATGCGCTGGTTATTCATTCAAATGAGGAGTGTTTCTCAACATTTGATATCATAATAATTATTATTTATTAAAATTTAAATAAATAAGAAAAAAATAGCAAGATAACATCTCTGCTCAGTATAAACTAGTACCTAATATTTCATAAGAAATAGCTATTGGACCTTCCAGATTTGAATAAATTCAGAAGGTAATTTCTTATTCAAAATACAGGGAAGTTTCTCGTATAAACCACTGGCGTACCTAGATGTATAAGGGCCCGGGGCAGAAATGTAAGTAAGGCCTCTTATTCCAAAAAATTTACTTTTCTTCTTCGAAAAATTTGACAACCAAAAAAAATGGCTTCAGGTAAACAGAAGGCCGTCAAAACGTAAATACGCGATTTTTTGTACGGTCCTTTCTTTTAAAACAACACCTGGGGTTCCATCTTCTATATTCGGGAGCTCCTTAACTGGGTCCCAGGAGGGTCCGCTCTCCCCAACAATAAGTGTATTGAATTTAAACTATCGAGGAATGTCAAATAAAGAAATTTTACAAACGCCTTAAGGTCTGGCCACACATAACCGCACCGAGCAGGGTTTCACAATGGTAGGGGAAAGTGGGGCATATTAATTCGGAAAAATTCAAAAGCGCTTTTTATGCCTTCAAAAATATCAAAAAGCATTTTTGTCAAGCTACTCCATTTAAAAGCATATTTTACAAAGTTTATGCACGCGTGGGCTGCGCGTGTACTGTGCGTGGGCTGGGTCTCAATTTGCGGCGGGCCTAAAACATGCTTTTAATAGCTGGCTCTGGGCTGGGTCCAATATGCACCACTCCATTTAAAAGCATGTTTTACAAAGTTATGCACGCGTGGGCTGCGCGTGTGCTGTACGTGGGCTGGGTTCAATTTGCGGCGGGCCTAAAACATGCTTTTAATAGCTGGCTCTGGGCGGGGTCCAATATGCGCCACTCCATTTAAAAGCATGTTTTACAAAGTTATGCACGCGTGGGCTGCGCGTGTGCTGTACGTGGGCTGGGTTCAATTTGCGGCGGGCCTAAAAACATGCTTTTAATAGCTAGCTCTGGGCGGGGTCCAATATGCGCCACTCCATTTAAAAGCATGTTTTACAAAGTTATGCACGCGTGGGCTGCGCGTGTGCTGTACGTGGGCTGGGTTCAATTTGCAGCGGGCCTAAAACATGCTTTTAATAGCTGGCTCTGGGCCTGGGTCCATTATGCGCCACTCCATTTAAAAGCATGTTTTACAAAGTTATGCACGCGTGGGCTGCGCGTGTGCTGTGCGTGGGCTGGGTTCAATTTGCGGCGGGCCTAAAACATGCTTTTAATAGCTAGCTCTGGGCGGGGTCCAATATGCGCCACTCCATTTAAAAGCATGTTTTACAAAGTTATGCACGCGTGGGCTGCGCGTGTGCTGTACGTGGGCTGGGTTCAATTTGCGGCGGGCCTAAAACATGCTTTTAATAGCTGGCTCTGGGCTGGGTTCAATATGCACCACTCCATTTAAAAGCATGTTTTACAAAGTTATGCACGCGTGGGCTGCGCGTGTGCTGTACGTGGGCTGGGTTCAATTTGTGGCGGGCCTAAAACATGCTTTTAATAGCTAGCTCTAGGCGGGGTCCAATATGCGCCACTCCATTTAAAAGCATGTTTTACAAAGTTACGCACGCGTGGACTGCGCGTGTGATGTGCGTGGGCTGGGTTCAATTTGCGGCGGGCCTAAAACATGCTTTTAATAGCTAGCTCTGGGCGGGGTCCAGTATGCGCCACTCCATTTAAAAGCATGTTTTACAAAGTTATGCACGCGTGGGCTGCGCGTGTGCTGTACGTGGGCTGGGTTCAATTTGTGGCGGGCCTAAAACATGCTTTTAATAGCTGGCTCTGGCCTGTGTCCATTATGCGCCACTCCATTTAAAAGCATTTTTACAAAGTTATGCACGCGTGGGCTGCGCGTGTGCTGTGCGTGGGCTGGGTTCAATTTGCGGCGGGCCTAAAACATGCTTTTAATAGCTAGCTCTGGGCGGGGTCCAATATGCGCCACTCCATTTAAAAGCATGTTTTACAAAGTTACGCACGCGTGGACTGCGCGTGTGATGTGCGTGGGCTGGGTTCAATTTGCGGCGGGCCTAAAACATGCTTTTAATAGCTAGCTCTGGGCGGGGTCCAGTATGCGCCACTCCATTTAAAAGCATGTTTTACAAAGTTATGCACGCGTGGGCTGCGCGTGTGCTGTGCGTGGGCTGGGTTCAATTTGCGGCGGGCCTAAAACATGCTTTTAATAGCTGGCTCTGGCCTGTGTCCATTATGCGCCACTCCATTTAAAAGCATTTTTTACAAGTTATGCACGCGTGGATGCGCGTGTGCTGTGCGTGGGCTGGGTTCAATTTGCGGCGGGCCTAAAACATGCTTTTAATAGCTGGCTCTGGGCTGTGTCCATTATGCGCCACTCCATTTAAAAGCATTTTTTACAAAGTTATGCACGCGTGGGATGCGCGTGTGCTTGCTTGGGCTGGGTTCAATTTGCGGCGGGCCTAAAACATGCTTTTAATAGCTGGCTCTGGGCTGTGTCCATTATGCGCCACTCCATTTAAAAGCATTTTTTACAAAGTTATGCACGCGTGGGATGCGCGTGTGCTTGCGTGGGCTGGGTTCAATTTACGGCGGGCCTAAAACATGCTTTTAATAGCTAGCTCTGGGCGGGGTCCAATATGCGCCACTCCATTTAAAAGCATTTTTTACAAGTTATGCACGCGTGGGATGCGCGTGTGCTGTGCGTGGGCTGGGTTCAATTTGCGGCGGGCCTAAAACATGCTTTTAATAGCTGGCTCTGGGCTGTGTCCATTATGCGCCACTCCATTTAAAAGCATTTTTTACAAAGTTATGCACGCGTGGGATGCGCGTGTGCTTGCTTGGGCTGGGTTCAATTTGCGGCGGGCCTAAAACATGCTTTTAATAGCTGGCTCTAGGCTGTGTCCATTATGCGCCACTCCATTTAAAAGCATTTTTTACAAAGTTATGCACGCGTGGGATGCGCGTGTGCTTGCTTGGGCTGGGTTCAATTTGCGGCGGGCCTAAAACATGCTTTTAATAGCTGGCTCTGGGCTGTGTCCATTATGCGCCACTCCATTTAAAAGCATTTTTTACAAAGTTATGCACGCGTGGGATGCGCGTGTGCTGTGCGTGGGCTGGGTTCAATTTGCGGCGGGCCTAAAACATGCTTTTAATAGCTGGCTCTGGGCTGTGTCCATTATGCGCCACTCCATTTAAAAGCATTTTTTACAAAGTTATGCACGCGTGGGATGCGCGTGTGCTGTGCGTGGGCTGGGTTCAATTTGCGGCGGGCCTAAAACATGCTTTTAATAGCTGGCTCTGGGCTGTGTCCATTATGCGCCACTCCATTTAAAAGCATTTTTTACAAAGTTATGCACGCGTGGGATGCGCGTGTGCTGTGCGTGGGCTGGGTTCAATTTGCGGCGGGCCTAAAACATGCTTTTAATAGCTGGCTCTGGGCTGTGTCCATTATGCGCCACTCCATTTAAAAGCATTTTTTACAAGTTATGCACGCGTGGGATGCGCGTGTGCTGTGCGTGGGCTGGGTTCAATTTGCGGCGGGCCTAAAACATGCTTTTAATAGCTGGCTCTGGGCTGTGTCCATTATGCGCCACTCCATTTAAAAGCATTTTTTACAAAGTTATGCACGCGTGGGATGCGCGTGTGCTGTGCGTGGGCTGGGTTCAATTTACGGCGGGCCTTAATGTTTGTCGGTAGAGCTACTGGACACCCTGTATTGTAATATCCCAGCTCTGTTGTCAGTAATCGATATTAAAATGACTAATAATAGAAAACCAGCTGTATTCCAACACATCTTTGGTCTCAACAGAGCGACAAACCCGCAGAATACACAACGGATGTGAAAAACCATATTTTTTATGTTCCAGATACACAAAAACATATTAATTTCTGATAATATTAATTTACTGCTACTAATTATAGGTTATTATCAAAGAGATTCTATTTAATAAGTCCATTGACGCCGAATATGTAAAAAAGAAATTATTAATTCATAAAACGTAAGTTATATAAGCAAGAATATCCTTCAGTAGTTTTTTAATTTGCAATTCAAATTTTGTTTTAACTACTCTTGATTCTATCGTTTAATACTAATTAAATATACATATATTAATTAAACCAGGAATGGCAATACTTGACCATATTGGGCTTAAGTATTATACCTATAAATATTTTTTTAGAAGAACTTTACAGCTGAAGTTGTCATTTTATGTTTTCCAGTATATTTTTTTTAAATAAAAAGCATTATTTTTCTTGGTTTCTTCCACAAACCAAATGTTAATTAAATCTTTTGCTTCTACAGGATGGTGCACCGCCTGACAACCAATAAAAATCCTATTAAATTTTAATACCTTTAAATATTGGCTTTCCTATTGATTTTACAACAAAATTGTATTGGACTATTTTAAAGACATTGATACCATAAGCTTACAGACCAAATCCCGTTATTTTTTAATAAACCCCCATTGAATTTGGAACAAATTTGATCTCTTGGCTTTTTCCCGACCAATGCACCGTTTTTAACTAACAAATAAAAACCACTGAGTGACCGCCTATTAGCTTATTGTACCGCCTCCTTGTTACAGAAGTCCACTGCCCTTTATCAGGTTCAGTAGATTTCTGCCAAGATGTTTATGCGGTAGCGGATTCCCGCTATGTATGTTCCCAAATAGACTGTGTCTTTTGCGTGTCAGTGCAATGCAGTTGTATATTATGTTGGAGGCTGTTTCCTGTTCTTCCCCGCAAAGCCTGCATGTTATGGGTCCATTGTAACTGCCCATTTTTTGCAAGTGTTTCCTTAGATGACAGTATCCTGTTCGAAGTACTACTACTTGTCTTAGCTGAGTGCGCTCCAGCTGGAGGACCTCAGTTTTTAGTTTCTCTGAAGGATCGCCCAGTGTCTTCTTTGCATGTCTTTGGCCAGGTGATGAATGCCAACGAGCATCATGTCATAGTGACAGTCTATCTAATTTCTTTTTACGTGTAAGTAATCAATGGTGAGAGTATAATTATAGAAATTACCTGAAAACTTTGTGTGGGGTAACCCGCCCGCGGGGTACATACAGGGGACGCGGGCTCGGCGGGAGTGCGCTGATGTGGCGGGCAGGTGAACAGGCATGTGGCGCGCTTACTCCCCCGCCTGCTACATCCGCGCACCTTCGTAGAGACCGTGGACCGCGTCTCCCGCCTCGCCTGTACCCCGCGGTCAGGATGGGCATTCGGTAGGTCGCGACGCGACGCCACCTGCGGGCGCGCGGCGGGCGGGGCCCTGCGTGAATATATGCGAAGGGGAGTATCGCTATATTGGAAGCTAAATAAAAAATACTAAAGTGGTGTTTACGTGAACATTTTTATAATGAAGTAAACAACTTAGACAAACCAAAAACAGGTAATATCAAAACGTAATTATCATATTCACTAAAAGTATGAGGGTCACTCCCGGACTGCCCGCGCCTTGTGATATCGGACATGTGGGTAAATCTCGATAAAATGTAGGTATAAAATGAAACGCCAGCAGAGAATGGAGGCCCCTGGAGAATAGGGGCCCCAAGCACGTGCTTGTAGTGCTTATACGTTAATCCGCCACTGTTTGTGTCTAATCTCTATCTAATAGTTTTCTACACGCGTTAGTTCGTCTCCTATCGACACATTGCCTAATAAACCTTTTAAATTGGCTAAACGTGTATGAGCAAAAAGCTACGATTTGCATTAAATAGTTTATTTTTGGAAAAACTGGACAATAATTTTTTTCCCGATATTCTTTAATTAGTTTAAACGTAAACCCTAAATTAATTTTAAAATAAATATGGATTTTCCTGCGTTGTGCAACAAAGTTGTTACATTTACTTAATTACAAAGCTGTGGGTATGGTTTTTACAAGTCTGACTCATAAGCCCGTTAGATTAGATTTTGCCTATTAAAATCTTATCTTTTGTTAATATTGGTAAAGAAATTTATTTATTTATAAGATACAAGGTTCCATATTTTTATTTAGCGGCTTTTTGTTACACACATACAGGGTGGCCCAAATGTCTGGAAAAGTCCAATATTTCAGCTGTTTAACGAGATATGACAAAAAGTGGTAGGGTTTTTAAACAAGCATGTCCCATAACTATTCTGATGTATACAGAGTGTCCCAAAAAATGTTAGGGCTGAGAACTTTTTAATTGTAACCCCTATTTTTGTTTCAAGTATCGGATTCAGCATAAAATTTTGCATATAGTACGTTATTTTGTTTTGACATTCGTGGCGATGTTGCCAAGCTATTTATAATTTACTAAAACTTTCGTAAAAAACATGTTACCCGAACATTGGGTAAAAACGGAAATACATCATTATTAATAATACTTTGCTGGGTGTTTTAACACACCAAGGACCACAAAATAAATTATCGTAAGAAAATTTACTATATCTTATACAGGGTATTTCTTATAGCATGGCGAATATCTCAATATTTAAAATGCTTAATTTTTTTTTTTAATGAAACACCCTGTATATTAGGTAATTTTTAGGAATAAAAAACAGGTAAGTTTCTTCGACGATTCCTATACCAAAAATGTAAGGTTTTTAGATATTTAAGGTTTTTAAAAATTAATGACAAATATTTTTTTAATAAAGAAGAGCTTTGGAATTTTAAACCAAACACCCAGTATATTTGTCAATATTCTTAAAATGTTAATTTCCCCTTTAAATAAATGTAACATAAGTTGTGGTTATTTTCAAAAAGAACGCATTTATCGACCTGCATAAAGTCCTATACCTTTATTACCCAATTTTTTGTAACGTTAAATGTAGCTTTAATAATAATATTCTTAATTTTCATTCAGTGAAGTTTTTAGAGGTCAATAAATCAGGGTTGGCAAAATAAAAAAAGCCACTGGCTTTTTGTGGGAAAAAATCACTATAATTTTAAACAAAAAGCCACCACAAAAATCGATACAAAAGTCCAGTAAACAAACTATTTTTAACGGAAATACATAATTTATTAAAAACATAAAAATAAAACAGTACTTATTATAGAATACTGAAATAACATAGATAATGATATTACCCAATAATTTTACAAGTTTGGGAACTCTCTCTGGATGAAGCCTGTTTTTAAGTCATTCCAGACAAATCTATAAGTATTAAATTTTGTCTACACAAAAGAAAATGTTGCAAGACAACTATGGAGATGTAAAAAAAAATCTGTCATTTTAATTAAATTATTATCTTTTTTATTAAATAATTAAATTTAGATTTGACAGTTTGCCACCACTTACTACATGCTGGAATACTGTTTAATACAGCAGTTTCAAACAATGATTTTGGAATACAGTTCAGTATCTTTTATTCGTAACAGCAGGAAATTTTGTATGAAATCAGTAGATCATTCAAAAGACATTTTTGGTCTGCCGCCAATTTGCTAATTTTCCGATTTGATATTAAAATTTGAGGTGAGAACGGTCAAAAATTCAGAAAAACACAAAAATCCTTCAAAAACACAAAAACCACCAAAAACACAAAAAGCTAATACAAAAAGCCAAAAATCCAGCCACCACTACACAAAGATCCGTTTTTTGCCAACCCTGAAATAAATGCTTTATTTCTACAAATAACCATAGATTATATTACATTTTTGTTAAGGGAAATGACAACATTTTAAGAATATTGACAAATGTACTGGGTAATCCATTAAAAATAACAAAGTTTCCTTTTATCAAAAAATACTTGTCATGGATTTTTATAAGAGGATGCCGTAGCACGTTAAATTAGCTAAAACGCGATTCGCTGCCGTTTTTAAATATTTGTTTTGAGAAAAGTTGTATATAGAAAAGTTTCTTAAAATGATCCAAAGATTATCGGAAAGTTAATTGATTTTTGGTAATGTTAATAATTAACACATGAAATTGCCCAACATTACAAAACCGTAAAAATAACCAACATTCCGATAATCTTTGGATCATTTTAAGAAACTTTTCAATATACAACTTTTTCTCAAAAAATATTTAAAAAACGGCAGCAAATCGCGTTTTAGCTCAATTTAACGTTACGGCATCCCCTTAAATCCTTAATTATCTAAAAATGTTTGCATTTTTGGTATAGGAATTGCTTAAGAAACTTACCTTATTTTTATTCCTAAAATTTAAAAATGGCCTAATATACAGAGTGTTCCATTAAAAAAATAGAATTAGCATTTTAAATATTGGGATATTTGCCATGCTATAAAAAGTACCCTGTATAAGATCTAGTGAATTTTCTAATAGGAATTTATTATGTGGTCCTTAGTGTGTTAAAACACCTAGCTAAGTATTATTAGTAACTAATTTATTTCCGTTTTTACCTAACTTTCGGGTAACATGTTTTTTACGAAAGTTTCAGTAAATTATAAATAGCGCGGCAACATCGCCACAAATGCCAAAATAAAATACTGTACTATATGCAAAATTGTATGCTGAATCCGATTCTGTAAACAAAAATAGGGATTACAATTTAAAAAAAGTAACTTCTTAGACTTAATTTTTTTTTGGACACTCTGTATACATCAAAATATTTTTAGGACATGCACGTTTAAAAACCCTACAACTTTTGTAAAAAACTTTTTTTATATCTCGTTAAACAACAGAAATATTGGACTTTCCCAGACAATTGGGCCACCCTGTATATTTATTATTAATATTATTATGATAATACCTACAGGATGTTTGCAGCACACCGCTGTATTATGACAATTAGTAAAAGGGTAATAAAACCAAGAAACAATAGAGAAATATTGCACAGTGAAATAAGGCCAGGCACTAATAATACCGGCCTTATTTTGACATCTGAGCTTGCGCAGATGCATGGTGGGATAAGGACTCTCTTAATAGGGATAGTGCCTGGCTTTATTTTTGTCGGTTTTAGGTCGAGCCTTATTTTGATCTTATTTTAACTTCGGAACTGTTCATGTAAACCGAACGGCTGCCGAGCACAAAATCGAAAAGTTTTTAGAAGTAAAAATACTTACCTTGCTTTTTCAAATCTATTTCTTTAATTGTGTTAAACAAAACCCTACTACACAAAACAATAAAGAAAAACAACTAAAATTTTTCCCCTTTTTTTAGGTTAATAATACAGTCAACATGATTTGCAATAACTCTAAATTATGAGTACAAGCACTATTTAAATAAGGCCGGTATTAATAATTCCCGAGCTTAATAAGGCAACTTGCAATAATTATCTATTACCATCTATTCCGACACAAGTTAAGTCAATAGAAATACTAGGCATCGACAAATAGGTACAGCTAATATACAAGGTATCTCAAAAATACGAAAACGGCCAAATATCTTAAAAACTAAGGCTATAGAAGTTTAACACAAAAAATTTGTATAGAATTAAATGGAATCTTTTGTGGTGACCTTCGACTAGACGATGAAAGTAGCATTTATGAAAAATCTTATGGATACATACTTACCTGCAGAACGGTGATTTCCCCAAACTTTTGGAATAAAATCGTAATTTTTACGGCACGAAATAGTGAATGATGGTTTTTGGTTTGAAAAGTCGCAAAAATGTAATGTGTGGTATGTCGTTGGATTTAGAATTAAAACACGAGTTTATTTAGTTTAAAACCAAATATAACCCCCATTTAAAAACAAAATTGATGATGCCGGCTCAAAGACGAAACGTCGGATATTAAATTTAATAACTTCATTTTATAAAACGGAAAAAAATGGAAATGACAAAGTGACATTTGTTTTAAAAATATCTCTTCAAATAAACTCGGAATTTTGGAATTTAATACTCCATTCATTTGGCTTTAAAAAGTGTAAATATATTAAAGAATGGTAAGGATCATATATACTACATGATAATAGTGACATAAATTAATTAAATGTGGGCTACAAACTCCTAAAATGTTACAGAGATATAATTATTTCAAAGAAAAGTAAATACACACTTTTCTCATGAAAAATAAAGCAACATGCCCAAAAAAACAAAGTATTAAGATGGCCATGAGGCCTTAATAATCATACAATCAATAAAAATATTAGTATAAGATCAATAAACCAATAAGAGTTATTCATGTTTATAATTACCAAGTTTAGGTTGCTTAAATCTGCAATACTGATTAACACTGCTAGCAAACAAAAATAGTTTTAAAAATAAAAACAACTTAATCCTTACCTGTAAACCTGTTTAAGGAGTAAATTTCTGTTAGACAGGGTATTGTAAAAAATGGGAGCACCTTATAAAAAAATATTAAATCTGGTAAATTCTTCTAAAATATAATGCAGGCAAAAGGTATTGAAGCTTTACCATTTACCATCATCAGGAATTTAAACTTTTGTAGATTGGTTAAAAAGCCTAAATATGGCTATCTTGCAACAGGTATACAGTCAGACGGCAGTTATTCAAATTTAAACTATATTACAAGTAAACAAGAGTATGAAAAGTAACAACTCTAAAATATAGACTTATTTTACAAATACAGTAAGGAAATTAAAGTCCTTCCCGCCCCCCTTTATCTTTTTAATGGGCAAGATAGCATCTCTTTTTAAAGGCCCTTTAATTCTCTGCTCAACGCTACTTTGTTTTTGAAAATCCGTCCAGCCGTTCCAGACTTAGAGCCGTTTGAAATTTGGCTTAAATAGTGTAAAAACAATGCGGTTTTAGTAAAATTGGCTTGTAAGTCCTAAACGGCTGGGCCAATTTTAAAAATCAAAGTGATTTGAAAAAAAAGTTGCTAGTGCCCCCTTAACACTAGGCCAAGTGACAAATACAGGGTGGCCCACCATATTCGACACGGTCTCGTAGCTGGATAACCATGTGGTTTTTAAAAAATTAAATACTGGAACATATACAGGTCGGATAAGACCACAGTATAAAATTATTTTAGTCCCTACAGGGCGTCTCAAAATAGTGTGACGTATCAAAAGTTATATTTTTTTAAATGGAACACCCTATATTTTATGACGGTTTTAGATTTTACTTTAAAAAGTACCTCAAGTTTGTTTATAGTACTAAGTGTCTAATTTTATTCGTTTTGGTGATTTTTTTATTTTTTTTTTTTTAATGCAGAGGTAAAATTAAATTGATTTTACTTTTAACACTTTAGACTTTAAAATGTGTAACAAGATTAGAAAAGGTCTGCTATATCATATGTAGGTCAAATCAAGATCAAATATTGTACAGGGTGATCAAAAAAATAATTTTAATTTTTCAGAAAATCAAATATCTCTCTTATTTTAAAATGGAACAACCTGTATTTTTTACGTCACATGATGACAAATAAAATACCCTTTCAAATGATTGTATATGTTGCCTATACCTATCTTTTTTTGCTTTTTAGTAAAATCTGTTTTTACAAATTTTTAGTCCAAATGTTTATTTAAATTAAAGTTGGCTCTGACATAGCAGCCATTAATATTTTTCTTAAGAAAATAACAACGACCATTTATTGATTACAATTGTTTTAGTCAGAAATTTCGATGATTTTAAATAAAAACCCTTCTTCTACAACAACAAGATGATATAATACTGGTAGGAAAAAATGGTTTACTTTAGTCTAGAGTTAATCCTAAAAAATATTCCAGAAGAAACCATCTGATAACCTTAATAGTTGCTTTAAAAAATTTGACACAGTGATTATGGATAATGAAAGAAACGAGTTATAGGTCACAGAATGTCGTCATAACTGACCAGAGGGCGTTATAGGATTGTTTAAAAACACAAGTTTTATCATTACCACATTTCAGCTGAAATAAGTGTTAATGGAAGTAGAATTATAAGCAACTAATGAATATTTTTTCTGTGAATTTTAAAAACAGTCGCAGATAATACAAAATCTTTAATTTTGTGCTTTTTTCCAACAAATTTACATTTTGCAATAACGGCTTAGTAAATAGGCATAACTATATCACAGCCTACTTACATTTAAATAGACATTGGGAATAAAAATATGTTAAAACCGAATTTACTTAAACAGTATAAAAGATAGGTATAGGCAACCTATACACCATTTGAAAGAGCATTTGGTTTGTCATCATGTGGTGTAAAAAAATACAGGGGTGTTCCATTTGAAATAGAGAGATATTGCAATTTGACTTTCTAAAAAAATGAAATGGTTTTTGATCACCTCTGTATAATCTATGATCTCGAAATGACCTACGTATGATAAGGCAGACTTTCTTGTAACAAATTTTAAAGTTTAAGGTGTTTATATTGTTAAAATAAAATTAATTTATTTGCACCCCTGCATTTTGAAAAAAATCAAATATCACAAAAACGAATAAAATTAGGCACTTGGTACTATTAACAAACCTAAATTATTTTTTATGTAGAATCTAAAACCGTCATAAAATATAGGGTGTTCCATTTAAAAAAATATAACTTTGATACGTCACACTTTTTTGAGACATCCTGTATAGAGGTAAAATAATTTTATACTGTGGTCTTATCCGACTTGTATATGTTTCAGTATTTACTTTTTTTAAAACCCCATGGTTATCCAGCTACAGACCGTGTCGAATATGGCGGGCCACCCTGTATATTACATATTCAATTTAATTTTTAGTAAAATTTAAAATGTTTCACTCACAAATTACTTAACCCTTATAACAACTCTTTTTGATAATAATTAAATTTAATTATAATAATAATTCCCTTTATTGTCATAAACACATTCAAATCTGAACATTGACAATGTCATGTTGTTTTTTAGGATTTGTATTGTTCCTTAGACTAGGTGGTATCTGTAAATGGTAAAGCTGTAGATACTGTATATAAATAAATAAATAAATGTTCATGTTCATGACGGGTGGCTTATTTAAGGGGATGCCGTAGCACGTTAAATTGAGCTAAGAAACGCGATTACCTGCCGTTTTCTAAACATTTTGTTTGGGGAAAAAGTTGTTTATAAAAAGTTTCTTAAAGCCGATCCCAACGATTATCGGAAGAAGTTGTTTTTTTACGGTTTTTTGTAATTTTGGGAAATTTCATGTGTTAATTATTAATATTACCAAAAAATCAATTAACTTTCCGATAATCTTTGGAGCATTTTAAGAAACTTTTCTGCATACCTTTTTTTCCAAAACAAATATTTAAAAAAACGGCGGCGAGATCGCGTTTTGGCTCAATTTAACGTGCTACAGATCCTCTTAGTAGCATAAAATTATAGTTAAATGAGCATCTGTTCTTATTTAATCTGATGATTTCTTCCAATTTGCGAATCACTTAGTGGATATTTTAGTCATACATATGATAATTTTTAAATTGGCTTAAATTTTGTCTTATCCATAGCTTAAAGGAACAGAATTTTAGTTCCTTAAATGTTTATATGCCCCATAAGACATAGGTGAAGACTTGTAATGAATGATTGATACTACATTTATTTCTGAGCTAAACATGTAAGAGACTGGATAATCCCCAAAATAGGCTTTGGTGTTAATTCTTCATAAGAAGTTTGGCAACGCTGCTTCTATCAAGAATGTCATTTTTATAATGACAAACTTCATGTTATCAGCTGACCAAAATGAATTTTCCCTTCTTTAATTAATGGCGGACGAGAAATCTCATGTGTGAGATAGTTTTTCGAAAAATTTAATACTTTTCAAAATTAATTTACATTTTTCATGTGCCCCGAGTGCAGTGTATTAATGTTTTCTTGTGTTTGACGTTAGATTTAACTGTTTTGTCTCCACCCAGCACCCATGTTCATTCCACCATCCCGTAAATATGTTTTTATTAATAATAAATTATAGAAATGGATTTTGGAAAACGCGCACACAGATTTGTGTCATATTCGACCTATAGAAACGCCCTGAAAAAGAATTTTTCGAAAATCTCTTATAATAGCGAAAACCGCTATATCGAACTATTACCAAATCTTTTAAAAAGCTTTACAGAAATATGACATTTGATATATCTATCTCTAATAGTTTTTGAAATTTGACCACCTAAATCTGAAAAATGGTAGCTATAATTTCAATTACACCCACCTATAGCACTAAGCTGAGACTGTAGATGTAATGAAAAGTATCTCCGAAACTATTAAAGATAGATATGTTAAATGAGGTATTTTTGTAAAGTTTCTTAAAAGATATTTTAAAGATGACATTAATATACAGGGTGTTCCATTTAAAAAAAGTTTACCTCTTCATTTTTCTTTAGTTTTTTATGTTCATTCATTTTTTTTATGCTTGAAAGATAATAAATGAAAAAGTATAAAACTTTTATACAGGACGTTTTTTCTATACTTGTTGATTATATTTAAAATTGGGTGGCAAAATATAATTGAAACCCCTGTAAAAATTTAGGCCTTTTTAAGAAGAATCACTCTGTATAGGTTACACCCACTATTTCATATATTAAAGAAGTTTCTCCATTTAGTCACAGTGGCTAAATCGCTATAACGTTACATAAAGAGCTTTAGCAATAAACCGTGATCACCAAACCAAAAAATATAAATATTTACCTTTGATAAGGCGTCCTCCCCACCTAAGCTTAAGTCAACACCCAATATTTCTGAATTGGGTTCCTCACTTATAGCCTTTTCTTTAGCTAATTTTTTCTTATGCTGTTCCACATCAGACAATAATCTTTCCAGATATTCAACGTAAAATTGTTCTTTTTCTAGCTCTTCCTTTAACACAGCTACTTTTTGCTTGTGTTTCGATAAATTCGCTCTGACATCCTCTTCCCAAGCACCCGGAAGGGAGGCTTTCGAGAACCTCTGTAGCCACACTTGTTGAAAATCGCCGAAAACACTCATATTCATGTAGCTTTTCGCATAATTTTAATTAAAACAGTCAAAAACCACCTTAAAAAACACTAAATAAACATTTTTTTTGTCTAGAGTAAAGTTCTGTCATTAATAAACTGACGTTTTACATGACGTTTCGTAATATATGTAAAGTTAGTAATAAAATTCAGAGAAAACAATTCTGAGTTCATATCTTTATCAATGAAAATAGGCACAAACGGAATCACCTCAAAGAATGTACATACTAGAGGAAAAATATCTGGTCATGTAGGCCCTAGGTGTAGGCAACGTGTAGGCCTGCGTCAAGGAATATGACTTTTCAATTAAAAAGTTTATTTCCTTGGGCCTGCGTAAGGAATAAAAATAAGTTAAATAAGTCTGTTAAGCGAAAAGACTGCCTCTAGTAGGTATATACTTTAAGCTTATATCTGATTATATCAACCTAACCTCATTTTTTCAAGTATACATTTATTTCAAAATATTGACGTCCTGTGAATAAAATACGTGAAAATGAATATTTTGCCAAAGAAAAGGTAATTCTTTTTACAAATACTTATAGTAAACTGTAATAAGTGTGTTATTTCGAAAAAACACTGTGTTATATTATATTATTGATACATTAACTAGTTTCTTTAATTTTAAGGTGGCATGTTCGAACAAAAGAGAATATTGCAAGGGTGCGTAGAGATGAGGCACAGGCTGCAGAGGAAGAAACAGCAAGACAAGAGAGAGCAAAACTAGCTGTAAGTACTATTAGTATTATAATAATATCTACCGATAATAAAAATATTTTTTAGGAAAGAGAAGCTAGGCGTCAGCTGTTACTTCAAAGGTCACGAAATATCTTAGAAACTAAAGACTCTGAGAAGTCAACCTCTGCCCCTGAAGCTGAAGCGTCTTGCTCAGAAAGAATTTCAGAACATGTTAATTTCTTCACAGAATTAGAAGAAGGTACTGCAGAGTTAAAACAGGGTAACAAAGAACATGATAAAGAATTAAAAGAAGAAAAAGAAAAATATGAAAAACAAATAGGCTATTTGACATATCTGGGGCAAGATACCAATGAGGCTCTGGGCAAGAAGAGCTGGTATGAAGTTGTACCAGAAAGAACTAATGAAGAAAAAGGAGAGGTAAATTTAAAGAGTAAAGTACGAGAAGATCCACTAAGTATTATTAAAAAACTGACAGAAAGTGGCAAAAAATAGAGGATAATTTTAGAGATACTCATAAATATGAAAGAAACAAGTCTATTTTACATAAAAAGCTAAAGAGTAGTGAAAAATCAAGAAGCAGAAAGAGAAAACACAGTAGTTCCAGCAGAGACTCTAGTAGAGAAAGATCAAACAGTAGAAAAAAACATAAAAAGAAAAAGAAAAAAGTTAAAAAAGCAAGAAGAAGAAACACAGAAATCATTTCAGTGAATCTTCTGAATCTAACTCTCCTTCAAATAATAATTCAAATGTAAATAGCAGTGATGAAGAAGAAAAAAATCGAAAAGCAGAAAAACAAAAAAAGTTGGAGTTGTTAAGAGCAGAGAGACTTAAGAGGGAACAGGCTGAAAAAGAAGAAGTGATGAATTACTGGCAAGAGTACGAGGAGATGTAAATAAGCAGGCAACTGCCTCAGAAAAAGGAATTGGGAGACAAAAGTACAATTCCCAGTTTAATCCAGAGTTGGCTAAACAGAATCATGATTACAAAAAGAATTAAATTGTATATTTACTTTATTCAATTTCAATAATTGTATAAAATAGTATACATGTTGTGCCAGCTCTATGCATTCTATTGAGTTTCAGTGTGTTGATTGCTAGCAAGTAGAGGTTAGATAAAGAACTCCAGCATGTAAACACTTTGTGGTAAAATGACACATCAGTCTCGCTTTGTCATTGCTTTAGACCGTCGCCTTTCCAGACATTGAAAAAAATTGCCTATGGCTTTGAGGAGGCACGACGTGTATTGGTACATTTTCAGAAGTATTTAAATATAATTTAAAAAGTATTTGTTCCATATAACACAAGTACACAAATATTTAAAATTATTATTGTGTCCTTAATGTGATCTTCCTTATTATAAAATGTGTATTGGTTATTACAAAATAATGTTTTTTTTTCTTTTTTGAATGGGCACTGGGGAATGAGGCGCGCTGCCTCTTCGAGCAATTGACGCTCTAGTGCTATATTAGTTCCCAATGGTTTCCGCCATTTAAAAGTGAATTCGTGCCACGGAGATAAACTTTTTAATAAGGAGCGCTTAATTATTTATATTTGTCCAAAAATATAGGTTATGTTTGTGACGTCACGTTTTTGCCATATTTTTTATGACAAAATAAACCGAAACTTGCATAAAATAAAATTACTTAAAAAAAAAACGTCAAAAATAGTATATTACCCTTAATAACTATTTAAACGTAAATTCCCTTTAAAAAATATCCAAGGGTCAGTGACTCCTTTTCACAGCTTTAAAACAATTTGTAACTACTGCACTACTAATAACTACTCAATTTAACTGTAAACAGTAAAAATCGGTTGTCTGCAAAGTCGGTTTACTGACGATAGTTGAACGTGACAACGTCATAAGAAAATACTGATAGAATAGTTGCATTTTTCAAAAGAAAACTAAACAATTTACACCACATTCACTTCTCACTGCACTTCCTACTTAACGAAAACAAATGTATTATTGTATAGCAGCTATTCACGCGGACCGCTCAAATTAGGAGAGAAACAGATGTTAAATGCGGAGGCCGATTGTACCTTTTCCGCGCTCTCACTTGCATTTCAAGCTTTAAACACTGATCTAGATGGAATGCTAATGTTATAACCTGTGCGAAACAAAAGTTACATTTCATGGGCGAAAAAACCGGTTTGTACGCAAGCCAGTTGAGGGTAAACGCACCCACACCCAAACAAACTATTCGCATTATAAGAAATAATTTGTTGACGGCCAGGACGCCGTCTGTTTGAAGTACGGTAGCTAATGAGCGTGACGGTCAGACCGCGGACGAAGGGTACGGGGTGCCGGTGTTCGTATTTTGCCACGGCTTTTAAGTGCGCATGTTCGTCCACCCACTGAGCGCGGTCGTAAAAATCCGAAGAATGCTTCTTGCCACTGCGGATCTAAATGTCGGTTATCTATGGCTTTAAATGGAACGCCATATGAGTCGTTTTTTTGTGCGTGCAGTCGGCTTCATCGATTTATAAGGCGTTATCACGTCAAAAACTTAACATATATAAAAGTCTAATGACTAAAAAGCAAAAATAACACCAAAACCGCGAATAAGCTTCCAGTACGATGGTTAACAAAGAATTAGGGAAAGGATTACGTCACAAAATTTAGCAAACATAGGCCTAAATGGAATTGAGCGCTCCTTATTAAAAGTTTATCTCCTTAGATTTGTGCCAGTTGTCGCGTTTCTAACCTCAAAAATTGCAAAATTACTAAACTTTTTTAAATCACAAATCACATAATTTTGCAAGTAATAGTGTGAAAGAAAAGCACAACTTAGAAAATAATTATTTTTTCTACTTAAACTACTCTATTAATGTCCTGAAAAAGTTTAAACTATTTTGAGCCCTAGTAAGTCTTCGTTCTAAACATGCCTGAAAAATACAAAAATATGGTTCAAAAGAGCGATATATTACACAGTAGTATATTTAATCAAACTCTAAGGGACTGGCAGTCTCATAAGAGCGAAATAAAATCTACTAATTTAATGTTGCCCATTTTTATTATGTAAGTACTGAAGTACTGAGAATAATACATGTTTTAATGTTTAACCAGCTTTAATATAATTCTTTTTAAATTAATATTTTAGAGAATCGGACAATGATGTTCAAGAAATACCTAGTATGCCAGGTGTAAAACGTTTCGGAATAAACAGGCTTAAAGACTACCTAAGTGGGTTAGTTCATAATGGTCTTTCTTCAATTCTAGTTTTCGGTGTAATTGATTCTCTAGTGAAAGTAAGTTTGAATTCCTTTGTTTCAGTAAATGAAATTTAATAATACTTTATAAATGAATTTTTAAGTTATATGAACTTTAAAGTTTAAAAATTGGCCATAATTCTAGTCTAAAAGTACTTAACAGGATTGGAAAATGGAGCTTGCATCTTCAAGTTTAAATATTTTACTTGCTACTTTTGTGTGCATATATGAAGTAGGTACAAATTAATTAATATGACATAAGAGAAAATTACCTTGATTTTTAAACTTAGGGAAAAATAATATTTAGAAAACTTGTTTAGAAATTAAAGTTATGACATATTTTAATTTATAGCACCCTTTTAAAAAACAAATTGGAGTAGTATAGGGGGATAAGTGCAGTCCTCATCCCACTTTACTGCTCCAATTCGTTATGTCATATCTTAAAAACAGCAGAACCTGATATTAAAAAATTGGAACAAAAGCTTACTTTTCCATCTTACCCCGTAGAGAGATTGGATCAAACTAAATTAACTATTGTAATTAATCATTTCATCAAAAACTCAAGAAAAATGAAGATGTAAGCTTTTTTAATGGTACACCCTGTATATTATGTCAACATTAAAAAGTTATTTTAAAAAGATTTACATCCATCTTTTTCTTTCTAATTTTCTCCTAATTTTAGTCGTCACCTCATAATTTTAATCGCCACCTTCTAATTATAGTCACCACCTCCTAATTTTAGTCTCCACCTCCTAATTTTAGTCGCCACATTATAATTTTAGTCGCCACCTCCTAATTTTAGTCGCCACCTCCCAATTTTAGTCGCCACCTTCTAATTTTAGTCTCCACCTCCTAATTTTAGTCGCCACCTCCTAATTTTAGTCGCCACCTCCCAATTTTAGTCGCCACCTTCTAATTTTAGTCTTCACCTCCTAATTTTAGTTGCCACCTCCTAATTTTAGTCGCCACATTATAATTTTAGTCGCCACCTCCTAATTTTAGTCGCCACCTCCCAATTTTAGTCGCCACCTTCTAATTTTAGTCTCCACCTCCTAATTTTAGTTGCCACCTCCTAATTTTAGTCGCCAACTCCTAATTTTAGTCGCCACCTCCTAATTTTAGTCGCCACCTTCTAATTTTAGTCGCCAACTCATAATTTTAGTCGCCACCTTCTAATTTTAGTTGCCACCTCCTAATTTTAGTCGCCACCTCCTAATTTTAGTTGCCACCTCCTAATTTTAGTTGCCGCCTCCCGATTTTAGTCTCCACTTCCCAATTTTAGTCTCCACCTCCTAATTTTAGTTGCCACCTCTAAATTTAAGTTGCCACCTCCTATTTTAGGTTGCCACCTTCTAATTTTAGATTTAGATTTAACTGGTCATATTTTAAAAACTATTAAAGATAATACCATGTCTTTAATGTCCCCCTTTTTATTTTCTAAACTCATCAATTTAAAAATTAAAACTTTGGAATATGAAATTGATGCATTACTGCTATATTTTAAAGTGAAATTTACAGATGAAAATTTCAACATGACGGCTGGGCGCCATCTTGTGAAAAAAAATTAAATGGAAAGGGGCGTCTTGAGACACGTCATTTTAAAGCCCCTGACGAGTACTTTATAGCCCTAGAATATAAAGTCAATACCTTCACCCAGTACAAAATGGCCACACTTTAAAAATTACCAAAATACCTGATTTGATGGCTATATTTCCTAAACTAATAAAGTTAGATGTACTAAACGAGTATTTTCCTTAAAGCTTTTTAGAGATCTTTTTAATGGTGATATAATATACAGGGTGCTTTATTAAAAAAATATATACATTTTTCCTACCCTGTATATCATCACCACTATCACTATTAAAAAGACCTTTAAAAGAGCTTTAAGAAAATACCACATTAGGTACATCTAAATTTATTAGTTTCGGAAATATGGCCAACTTAATATTCTAGGGTTATGAAGTGGTAGTCAGGAGCTTTAAAATGATATGATACAACACTTCCCTTTCCATTTAATTTTTATTAAGATGGCGCCCAGCCGCCATCTTGAAATTTTCATCTGTCAATTTCACTCTAAAATATAGTACTTATGCATCAATTTCAGATTCCAAAGTTTTACTTTTTTAAATTAATCCGTTTAAAAAAATAAAAAAGGGAGGGGGAATTAAAGAAATGCACTGTATATCAAATGTGGTATTTTTGTAGATTTTTTTTCTATTTAAAAAAAAATACCTCTTCATTTTTCTTGAGTTTGTGATATTTTTAAATTTGATTGTGGCTTTACAAACTAAGTGTTTTAGTCGAGAAAAAAAAATATTATCAGTAAGGTTTATGGATTAAAAATTTCAAAAAGTAAAAAAAAACTAATTTAAATAAATAGTCGGGGACACTCCTTCACGTCCTGGGGTCTGACAGAGCGACTTTAGAAAGACAAAGAGGACCACTAATAAAGGTAGACATTTAAGGACAGATTAAGGAAAGAAGTTGTTATGTTCATTTGTTTGTTTTTTTTATGCTCAAAAGATAATAGATGAAAAAGTATTAAACTTTTATTAAAGACGTTTTCTTCTATCCTTCTTGGTTTTAGTTAAAAGTGGGGGGCAAAATATAAATGAAAACCTTGTACATGTTAGATCACTTCAAAAAGAAATATACATTTTTGGTCCAAAGTAGTGGTAAGTGGAGTGTCAAAACTGTCAAACTAAACCAATAGGATGGCTTTATTTTGACAGTTTTGACACTCCGCTTATCCAGCGGTTAAGCGGTTGAGTACCCCTGAATGCACCCATGTTTCACATCGTTTTTGTCATATAAAAAGCGTCTGTCGGTCACTGTATTAAGAAAAAGCAATATTAGTTTTTTTTTTTCAATAAATTATTAAAAACTATAACTTCTTATAAGTTTTAGAATTTATGCTATGAATTTTTCAAATATGTTTTTACACATTTGGTCTTTAGGACGATTATGCTACAAATGCTGATAGTCCTCAAAACCCTGTCATCAGGGCCCTGCCCAAGCTACGGGCATGGTTTCCAAGCCTCACCATAGCTTGTGATGTTTGCTTATGTCCCTACAGCTCCCATGGACACTGTGGAATCCTAAGTGACAATGGTGTTATTGACAATGGAAGAAGTTTAAAAAGAATTGCGGAGATAGCTTTACATTATGCAAAAGCTGGTAAGAATATACTGGGTGGTGCGTCGCCGAGCGGAACATAGGAAATCCCATGTAAATTTTAAGGGGGATAATTATTGGCTTCCTGTACATTTTACAGGGAAAATGTAAGATAACTTTTTGAAGAGACCAATCTTACAAACACCTTCTGCCAAGTTTCAAAAAATTTTAATAAGCTAATGTTGAATTATTTAATTCAATTAAATTAATTGCAGAATTACCCAATTTTCAGTTCAAGTAAAACAAAACAGACAGGAGCCACCAGGAAACAGACGTAATTTTCACGTGTAATACCACTAGTGCTAAATTTATTTCCGGAAATTTTTTCAAGGCCACGAATATTTTAAAAATTATCCCGAGCCGCAGACGAGGGAGAATTTTTTTAAATTCGTGGCCGAGAAAAATTCCCGGAATAATTTAAGCACGTGTGGTATTCGGTAAGAAAATTCTCACACCAAGTTTGTGTTAGATAATATTCTTTTAAATTAATATTTCTAACTTTGACACAAGCTTTAAAATTTTACTATAAAATATTTTCCATTTTACCAATTGTAGTTTTTTTTTTCACCCTTTCGGGGTCATCCCACCCAGGTCCGACGACCGCCCCTAGGTGGTGCACTGCAGCCTGAAGGCTTATTGTACCTTGACCCCTACTCCTTCTCATTCACACACCATTCATTCCATAACTTGGACGACGCTCGCCGATACAACCGAAGCTGCCACAAGCGCGCCTACCAATAGTAGTTGCAAATATATGTAATTTTAGAGCTTATCATTGTTTATTCTTTTATATTATATATAAGTTATATTACTACAGTTGGTAAAAGTAGATTATTTTATTTTTTTTAGACTTATACCTTGCTTTTGTTTTTTCTTCACTTATGTCTTATGATATTATTTTACTAACTGTAGTTGTATTAAATTGTCATTTAGGGTCTTAAAACCTTACATTATTTTATATTATGTTATGTCTGAAATACAACAACTGGCACAAAATAACATTATCTTTAATTATGTATGTGAATGACAGACATGACGTTAAAACAAATTCAATGATTATGTCAAAAAATGTTCACTATAATTCGCTCCAGGGAACCCCAGGCAGAAGAAAAAAAAATCCTATAAATACTTGTGTTGTCATGGTAATGCAACCAAAACTACACATTTGATTGTGTCAAAAAACAGAGGTGTGGAATTTTCTTTTAAATACTAAAGCTGGATTTCTATACTGACGTTTCTGTTTCCGTTTGCCATTTGACGTTTTCAGTTAGAAGATGAAACAAGAACGTTGCATTTACCAATTTATAGTTTCTGTTTACCGCTTCCATATACCATATCAGAAACCGAAACGTCAAACGGCTATCAGTAACGGAAACGTTGATCTATAAATTCAACTTAACTGTCACTGATTTATTGACACTTTTCCTCATGTCATTGACAACATTCATTTTACAGGTGCCTGTTTAGTTTTACCTGAACCGAAAACTTGGTAATTTTGCAATTCCATTTAATGGAATAATTCAAGATTCAATTATTAAAATGTTTTGAAACTCGGCACGAGGGTTTGTCATATTGGTCTCTTCGAAAAGTTATCTTACGTTTTTCTGTAAAATGTATAGGGAAGCCAATAATTACCCCTTAAAATTTACATGGAGGAAATCCCATGTAAATGTTCCGCTCGGCGACACACCACTCTGTAGATTATTCATTGAGTAATATAATAAGTTGTTTAAAGCAATTTTTTTAGGTGCTCACATTGTTGGTCCGTCAGACATGATGGACGGCCGAATTGGGGCTATAAAATCAATCCTCATCGAACATAACCTCCAAAATTCCGTGTCGGTGCTGTCATATACCTGTAAATTCGCCTCAAACTTTTACGGGCCTTTTAGAGACGCCGCAAAATCAAAACCGGCGTTTGGAGATCGAAAATGCTATCAGCTTCCGCCAGGGAGTGAAGGAATAGCTCTAAGGGCAGCTGCTAGAGATGTCTCAGAAGGTATACAGGGTGTCTCTGAATCTGTGGGTAATCTTTCGGAATTATAAAGAACACATGAAAATAGTATGACAAGTTCCTAAGAGTTTTTTTTTGTAAAGCTTCTCCTTACAGAGATATGTGCCCTTAAGGACGCCGCTGAAAATCCGTTTTTAGGGGCTAACTTTTACAGTACTTGGTGTAAAGAAATAATTTTTAATGTGGTAACTATTAGTTAGGACTCCTTAAAATAGTGTCCCTGTAAAACATTCACATTCTTTGCCAAGGGTAACACAATAGTTCTGGTTAGTTCAACCCAAATTTTTGTTTTTCCGACGTTGCTACCTTTCGGATCATAAACCCTAATCAAAAAATTAAGTTATGTTGTTTAATATTGATGAATTAAAATATTTTCCACTCTTTCCGCGATCTTTGAGTAGTGTGGTTCACGTTTACGTAGAAGTCTACATAGAGGCGGCTGAAGGAGTCGTACGGGCGTTGCTGTACCCTTGAGGATCGAGAAAGATTCACGCTTAATTGGAGCTTCTTTCTTCTATGGCTAAGCGATGTGAAGTAAAGATTCCCAAAGCCTGAGGTTTTTACGTTTTGGTGTTGAACACATGGTGTCTTCGTATGGTCGAGGAGGTGCGCATGCCTTGCGGAGAAACGTCAGTGGTAAAAGTGACGGTTATGCGCGATACCAGTAGCAGCCCTTGGCTTGACAGCCACAATTTATGCATGTTCAGAAGTTTATCACTGTTGTTAATTGTTTGAAGTGTTTCTTATTTATATGCTAGGAAAGTGTGGGAGTTTCCGAGCTCAATTATCCCGGTTTTCCACAAAGCCGGGAAAGCTTATGAGCAATAGCTTATATGACCGAAACGGGAGAACTGGCGAATTGACTTCGTATCAGAGCCATAAAATATAGAGATAGATAGATAGATAGAAATATTTTCAACAAAAATAAGTTTTTGTTTAGTTTGGCATATTTAAAAAAATTAGCTTATTCTGTTTCAGTTGGCACTAAAAATGCTTACTAAAAGATTTATTTTTATTGTTGTGAAATAAAAAACAATATTGCAGCATTGTTAAGGGTCCCATAATCATACATAGTTAGAGCTAGGAAATGCATAAGATTAGTAAGAGCATAGACATACATAGCTAAAAAAATCGACTATTTTTTCTTTTGAAAAATGGATTTAACTTCAACGTCGAATAACTTTTGAAGGTGTAAATTTAGTGGAAAATGTTAAGAAACCTTTTTTGTAGCGCATCTAATTTGCTTTCTTTAAAAATATAAATTGTATTATTTTTTGTAGGGAATTTAATTTTCTTTAAGAATGTGTGTTGGAAAAAATTTTTAGATCAACAATTTGCGAGTTTTGCAAAAAACACATCCCTGTAAAGAGGAGCTTTAGAAAAAAATGGGAATCTGAGACATTGCCCACATATTCCGACACACCCCAGTATAATTAACTCCTATTTAATAAAGAATAAAGTAAATTCAAATTTTCAAAAATTCCAGGAGCAGACATGTTAATGGTAAAACCAATCATGGCTTACATGGATATCCTCAAGCAAGTTAAAGACAAGTATCCGGAGTATCCTATGTTTGTCTATCAGGTCTCTGGGGAGTATTCCATGATATACCAAGCAGCTGAAAAAGGAATAATCAACTTAAAAGATGGTCTGATGGAAATTTTGGGGTCATATAGGCGAGCAGGTTAGTATACAGGGTCATCAAAATTAAGTGTTCGTTATTATTTAAAATACGAAATAGTTTAAATTAGCAAACTAGTAGCATTTTTAACGCTCTTTAAGATTAGAAAAAACAAATTACAATCGGGTTTTTGAGTTATAGAGCAAAATACCCTTTTTTTTAATGGAACACCCTGTATATTTTATCACCGTTAGAAAGATCTTTTAAAATCCTTTAAAAAAGGTTGACATGTAATATATCTAATTTTTCATAGTTTTGGAAATATGGCCATCCTTAGGAATTTGATAATAAACTGACTTTTTTAAATAAAACCGCCATTATTAAAAAGGCATTTTAAAAAGCTTTAAGAAAATGCCACATTTGATATCTCTTATAGATTTAGAAATATAGCCATTCAAATCTAAAAATTACGTTAAATTTCCAATAAATCACAGCTCTAAGCTATAAGGAATTCAAATTTAGGAGCCGCAGTGTTTCAATTTAGTCAATTAGCTAATAAAAATGGGCATTGGTGATTTTAATTACCGATGGCGGCGCTGCTAAATGTAAACAAAGTCGAAAGAAGCAGGTAATATGCAGGTACCTAGCTTTCATCCTATTACGGATTTCGGGTATTGTAACGGTTTAAAATACTGTTTAAGTTTTAATTCAGCCGTGAATTTGTATAGATTTATACATATTAAGTGTGTTAAAACTCGATTTGTGAGTTTGAAGGGTGCCCATGATGGTTTAACAGACTTTTTGTTAGTGATGATTAGTAGAGAAAGCGCCATGTAAAACTTATTTCGCAATGAGTGAAAAACTGTTTTTGAGGCTAAGCTCAGTATTTTCATACCTCAATTGCACTCCCGATAGTAGGTGTACAATGGAAGGAGAAGAAATCTTGAATTACAACCATATTATTTTGATTATACACACGTCTTTTTATTTTAGATGTTAATGGCTCTTCTAATGCAATAATAAACGTTTTAAAATAGGTAAAAAGAAATACTTTTTGATAAAAACACGCAGCTACACGCACAGGGCTCAAAAACGCGTGTTAAACATAACAAAGTAAAGAAATAATAATATATTTATATTCATTTCAATGGTTTAACATGTCCGATCACCTGTTTTCTTAGGTTGCGCCGTTGACCACCAGAGGTCACATTGATCTTTGAAATCGCGAATCTAGATCAAAAGTGTAAGAAATATTTACCACATTTACAGAAATATACGATTTTGGGTTTGCGTCTCGGCTAGAAGGAAGCACTTTTGAAAACAAGAACTTTAAATGTCAGACAAAATATAATGGCATTACAAAAAAATACTCCTATCGTTTCAGTGTGTAGCAAATTACTCTTTTAATCTTTTATTGTGCTTATTTTATTTTATTTATATATATTTAAATTTAGACTTAGTGTATGTTTGTATGACAAGTCCGATAAGCTATTTCTTTTCTTTGTAATGGCTTGAGTGATGAATAAAGATTATTTTACTTTACTTTTCTTTATGTAACACCTAAGTTGCAATTCGGCCAATCAGTTGATGAAAATAGGTATCTAGATCAAAAGTGTCGAAAATATTTACAATATTTATAGAAATATACGATTTTGGGTTTGTGTCTCGGCTAGAAGCAAAAGCACTTTTGAAAACAAGGTGTTAAATTTCAGATAAAGTATTAGACATCATAGTCTAAAAACCTAAATAAAACAAAGAGTAGTTACCAGCTAACGTTCTGCATAATTTTATATAAAGTGACAAAACGTAAGTTCTTGAATATTTATACTTTAACTGCAGGAATAACAAACCGACTTTGCACGTTTTGCTTCATGGCAGAATTGTTTACGAAATCTATGATGACAACCACCAAAACACCTAGCACAAATTATATACTAATTCTTCTTGTACTTTTTATTGAATTAATTTAATAAATTATAAAGATTATTTAAAAACACGTTATTAACTGCCACAATAACAAGAAAAACTTGACCATCAATTGTCATGGACTCGTATACTAGTTCAAAATTATGCCGATGAGGGCTTTTTAACAATGTCGCAAGCTTAATTTGACTTATTAGATTAGATTAGATTAGGAGGTGGATTGCATATCCTCTAACACTGCAACCTGCTCAGGTTTATTGTGTGTCCTCCGTCCATAGGTTAGAGCACGCTATCCAAGCCGGTCTGTTTAATCAGACTCCACAAGCTTGAAACTGGCCCCTTGGTATATCTTGCCGCTTTAGGTTTTTCTTCATCCAGCCTTGCAAACCGCAGACGACAAAGGGCTTCGCAGTAGCACCATACGTGTTCTGTGGTTTCTTCCTCCTCCTGGCAGAACCTACATAGGTTTTCTTCTGCCAGGCCCATAGTTTCCAGGTGTTTATTCAGTCCGCAATGACCTGTCAGTTGACCCACTATTATTCTTACTGCCTTCCGGTTATAATTCAGAAGGTCTTTTGTAAATTCTGGCGAGTAAGCCTTGATGAACACTTTCGCCTGACGCTATCCTGGTGTTCTCATCCACCAGTCTTGTGATTCCCTCATAATCCATGATCTAATGGATGACCTTACCTGGCATGATGGAATACCACAGTAGGGCTCAGGACCTACCATTGTCCTACCAGCCCCCTCCTTTGCCAATTTATCAGCTTCTTCATTGCCTTCGTGGCCTTCGTGTCCTGGTACCCAGGCAATGGTTAGCTTGTTGGACGCACCCACCTCTTCCAGGGCAATTACGCAGTCCCGCACCAGTTTGGAGCTGATTTTGCATGAACTGAGTGCCCTGATGGCTGCCTGGCTGTCCGAATAGATTACTATGGTTTTATCCTCATAGCTCCTTCTGATGATTTCCCTAGCACATTGTTCTATGGCTACAATTTCGGCCTGGAACACAGTAGGGTGTTGTCCGAGACCCAAGTTTATTTTCGTCCTTGGTTTGTCCCCATATATACCTGCTCCAACTCCTTGGTCTGTTTTGGAGCCGTCTGTATACCAGATTAGGTCGGCTTTAATGGGAGGCCCTGCCACCCAGTCCTTTCTGTCTGGTATTAAAGTTTGAAAACCTTTGTTTAGCCAGTAGCTTGGTACCATTTTGTCTGAAGGCATCTCACACACTGAGTTGACTTCTGGGTCCTCCTTGAATCTCCATTGTATGGCCATTTCCTGTCTTATGATAGGACTCTGGCCTTGTTTGAGACAATTTGACTTATCTATAAGCAATAACTTTAATGTCAGAAATAAAACAGGGAAAATACCTACTATTTTTTAAATTTGGATGGCTATATTTCCAAAACTATAAAAAATGTGGTATTTTCTTAAAAGCTTTTAAAATACCTTTTTAATGATAATACGATATACACGGTGTTTTATATAAAAATCCAGTTTACTATTAAACTCCTGAAGATGGTCAAATTGGATATATTACATACGGACCTTTTTTGAAGGATTTTGAAAGATCTCTGTAATAATTATAAAATATACAGGGTATTCTTAAAAAAAAGGTATTTTGCTGTATAATTCAAAAACCCGATTGTCAATTGTTTTTCCACTCTTTAATCTTAAAAAGTGTCAAAAATGCTACCAGTTTGCTAATTTAAACTATTTTCTATTTTGAGTATTAACAGAAGCTACCAATGACGGACACTTAATTTGGATGACCATGTATAAAGTGGCTCAAATAATTCTGTGTCCAGTTAGGACAGCATATTTAATCCCAGTTGTTTTTTAGGTGCTGACGTCATTATAACCTATTATACGCCTTTGATTTTGGAGTGGATCAAACTGAAGCATAAATTATAAAAGACTTATGGTCTGTTGAAAAACTTGCTTTAAAACAGAGTTAATTTATACAGGGTGTTCCCGAATGTTATTAAAAAAATTTAAGGGCAGATTCTACTATTGGAAATATGGAAAAAAGTTCATATAAACATGGATCCTAAAAATTCCTTGCTCTTAAGGTACAGGGTGTTAAACTTCTATTTTTTTATATCTTAAGTATCCTTTACCTAATTTTGTTTTAATTTGGCAATGTGATTTATGGCGTTAAGATTTAATAAGTCCAGTGGCGTCTCGAGCGGCAACTGAAGGTACGCCACTGACTGTATAAATGTGTGTAAAATTTTTGTGCTTTCTTTAGATTAGGCAAAGAAAAGTACAGCTATTACGTCTTATTTTTTTTTCGTATCTTGTTTAGTTTACGCGAACAAAAATCCACTTTGCATACTTTTGGACTATACGCGCATTTAGTTCTGACGTCACGACACAGGCAAGGAATTCCAAACAATAGATTTTTATTATGGGAATTCGTAATAAAAGTTAAAATAACGCGATTATGTGAGTTTTTGTGTGTTTTTAAAGTGACTAGTGTAGGCTATTTGTGACACTGTATCTCTAAATTTTCGTGATTATTTGTGATATTCATTCACCTAACCTAACTATATGAACAAAAGTATAAGTTTTACGAACTTCAATCGATGATTTTAATGCTGAAAGGTTCCTCGTAATCCATTTTTATAAAACTAATATAAAATATCTTAAATAGTTGCCACTCGTGTAACAAAAATGAAAAAATAAAATATATTTTCCATAGAAACCTTTGTTTGTTTTATCGAGAGGCGAGGGGGTAGAAAGGGTTTGTTTGGATTCCATTCAAAACCTTAAAAATATACCTCTAGAGTCAGCCTTTATGGCAGTGTGAATAGAGCATGAGAAAGAAATATGACAAGAGTATAATCTATCGCTTTTGGTCCTGCTGACCACTATGATTATGCATAGCTAAAGTTTATTGCTTTTACACATGCGATTGTTTGCACAGCTAAGCGGCAAGACTGCCTCTAATAGGTATGTTCTTGAGGGTAGAAAAACGTCAACGTTGCGTGACGTCACACTAAATGCGCATATAAAAGAACCATTGCACGAACTTTCTCTTTTAAAAATTAGGTGTTATAATGATTTATTAGCAAATATGTAACAACAGAAAATACTTTTTTATATTAGGTTTATATTCAGTGTAGCATTTTTTCTAAAATAGGTTTTTGAACTTTTTCAGTATTTTGAAAAATGTATGTTGAGAACAAAAAATTTGCGGTCCGATGTTTATATGAACTTTTCTTTAAATTTTCTGATGTAGAATCTGCTCTCTAAATTTTTGTAACACCCTGTTTAAACTGGAGAGGGTTATGACATAACTCTGATTTTAGACGGTTTAAGGTTGGGGACGCAAGGATTATTACAGGGAAAAATGGCAAGACTGTGTAAAGTCACTATATTTAGTCAGCTAATGATCAATCAGTGGCGTCTATTATTTTTGCTATTCGTTTTGCATTGTTTTAAAGTAATATTTGTTGGGGGCTTTCATAAATTACGTAAGGGGTTTTTCACATTTTTTGACCCCCCTCCCCCCGTGTTGAGATTTGATAAGATTTTCTTCAACGCCCACCCTATCCCCTAATCCCACGTGAGATTTATGGGAATGCAAAAAGGCACCATTTCTTAAACCCAAATTGATTTTGTAGCCAAAATAATTTTGTAATTTGGAAGAGAAAAAGTAACAATATATGACATTTTCCTGGGGGATTTGCCACAAAATTTGTTAATTTCCCCCATGGTGAGAATTACCTCGAATGAAAAAGTGTTCTTTAAACACTTGATTTAATAATATTATGAACTGTATTTCTTCAGAACTGGTGTTGACACTTATCTCATTTAATAACATAGCCGAAAAGGTACTAAGTGACGTCAAAAAAAAATGTCGTAACCCCTTAAAATAAATTAACTCTGCGTTAGAATGGCATGTGTACCTGTAGCTCTCTTTATTTTAGAAATGGAAATGACATATATTTATGATTGTTATTTAGCTGGGAATAGGCCTATTTATATTTGTTAAGACATTCCTATATTTACAAATTTTGTTCCTTGTTACCAAAAAATACAACTCTTTAATAAATAAATAGTGTTTTATTAAAAAATATATCCTTAATAACAAAATTCAATTATATTTCCGATAAAATAATGATAAGGGCAAGTATAACCAATCCCTTGATAAGTCTACATTGGTTATCTAAAGGATTATCTGGGAGATGGAAATACCCGCCACAAATACAATAAAATTTTAAAAAATTTATAAATATAATCTTTTTTCATAACTATCACAATTTATACATCTGCAAATAATAAACTTACTAAAGCGGAAGTTAGGATACTTATAACAACACTAAATTATAAAAGGATAGTAAGGAAAAACTTTTTACAGGGTGCATCATGATAAAATTTATTATATATCTTGTCCGTTTTTTGTATAAATTGTGTCCCGCATTTGAAAATAAGAAAAAAACGTATAAAACCAATAGAGGTTAAATCAGGTGATTTAGGAGATTAACCATTGTAAATTTGAGAAAAATAAAAAAATATCAGATAAAATGTATATTTAGTATTCCCTGAGTAGTTTTTGAGTTAGTTATGGTATATAGTAAAAAAATATTCATAATTCACCCTGTAATATATATATATTTTATAAACAACTCAGTTGTCTCCATTTATAAATATATTTTTGAGATTTTAGAGAGATTCTGGAAGGAAAGGGAACGGATACGAGGAAATATCAAAAGAAAAAATTGTCACTATATTCTGATACATAACATAACCTACCTAACAATAGTAGAGAAAGATCTTATTCCCAGATTTGCCGTTTTTAAGTTATTTATTGTGAAAAATATTTGATACTTCGCTTATACTTTATATACAAAGTGTTCTTTCTCAGTTTTGTTTTAATAGTGATATAGTTCTAAAGAGAACACCCTGTATTTAGACTAGGCCAAAAAAATCGTTTTTTTTAAAATAACATCAAAAATATTGTTCAAAATCACACAAAAAATATATATATATATATATATATATATATATATATATATATATATATATATATATATATATATATATATATATATATATATTTGCCTTGGGAGACACCCTTTTTTGCATAAAAAACAAGATTGTCGTCAAAAAGCAGTTAGTCACGAAGATAGACCTAATAACGTTAAGGGTTCAAACCTTCACGATGTTTTTGTTGTCACCTTGAATAATATTTTCGATATATTGAAAAAAGCCGATTTTTTGGCCTAGTCTACTGTATATAGTTTTTAACTAATTTAAAACATTTAATAGTCACAACCATTATCAAATTCATTGTAATTTTTAAAGTATTGTTTATAAATCGATCTAAATCCAATAAAAGCTTCCTATTCATAGCTCATCCCATCGACCACTGATAACACAGTGTGGCTATTACATAAAAAGACCTATTTTCAGTGTCTTGGAAGTTATAAGCATCAATGCATTGCTGCCAGATGTCGATATATTCAGAGTTAGTAGAATAAACGGGAAGCGGTGGATTATCTCAGAAAGCGTCAAATATAAATGATCCAAATTTTGTGCCAAGGGGTAACTGAACATGAAGAATTTAAAAATTGTATTTGCAAGGTTGCCAAGGTTTCTCTGTAGGTTAGGGAAATTTTAAAACTTTAAATGGAATACCCTGCTATTTTCTTCTACTAACCCTGTATAATTCAGTATCTATAAATTGCTTTGTGATCTAATATTTTGTACAAAGAAACTTAATTTAACTAAAGAAGTTGAAGCAACATTTAAAGTTTACAGAATTAATACAGAGTTACCTAACGCGGTATTTAGCTTTGTACAATTATCACAGCTCCACAAAAAAAAATGACCAGAGTTCAGGGACCAGATCCACTTTTCTTTATGTAATCGAGTGCGCTAAAACCGAATCTGAAGTCCAAATTGCTCCATCAGATCTTGTTCTTTTTAACCCTAAAAATAGACCAAATTCGGTAATATCAAGTATAAATCCAAACCAAGTACCGTAATGATGCATCCTATAAACTTCACATGCTCGAGACATAAAAATCGAATAAGCTCAAACCCTATAACCCTAAAACGCAAAACCTCATAACCTCAAAATTCCAGTTGGTTGCAAAACTGACTGCTCAAGATGATGTGGACAGTGATTTTACCCTTTAAATTGGCCTACCTTGTGACCTGTCACCTATGCATGTCTGGTGAGGTATAGATTTATGAAGTTTTTGAGGTTATGAGATTAGGTAAGGTTATGAAGTTTACATTAAACTTATCTATGGTTACGTGATTGAAGGCCTACAAGACACAGCTGTACGAAATACAGTGATTTTTTTGCTTTTCCGTGCATGTGTCTGATTTTCACTAATTTATGGAATTTTGAGGTTATGAGGTTTTGCGTTTTAGGGTTATAGGATTTGAGCCTCATTATGTCTCGAGCATGTGACGTTTATAGGATGCATCATTACGGTACTTGGTTTGGATTTATACTTGATATTACCGAATTTGGTCTATATTTTGAGGTTAGAAAAAGAACAAGATCTAATGGAGCAATTTGAACTTCGATATTCGGTTTCAGCGCCTTCGATAACATAAAGAAAAGTGGGTCTGGTCCCTGCACTCGTCACGTCTTCTTTTTTGTGGAGCTGTGATATTTTTATTTTCTTAAAAAACATCTTCTTTTACACCAAAAAAAAACTTATAAAAAAATGGGACCTTAGATTTCCCAAATATAAGTAAAATTTTACATCTATTCACTCAATTCTTTTATTTTGATCCTTAAGTAGTATTGATAACAAGGTTGGGTGCTTATAAATTTTGATTTACTGTATTCCAGTACCTTACTAACTGTGGCGAAATTTCAATAATTACCAGACCTTTGGTCTTTGGTTTCGCAATACAATTAAAGATATACCATAAAATGTAGAAAACAAGATAAAAATGTGATAAAATTGAACTTGTTTAGTCAGATTTAATTTTGGATATAAATCAAAATATATATATACAGGGTGTTCCTAATTGCGGTAGGATAATTTAGGGCATATTTTATGAAAAAGTTCATATAACATAGGTCCGGAAATGCAATGTTTCTAGGATTTTTTTCTTTTAAGAGTTAAGTATTTTAACTCCAAATTAGCAATTAAGTACTAACAACAACAAATTCTTAATAAATAATGTTTATACCTTAGTCTAACAAATTTTACTAAAAAATATGTTTTAGAAATTTTTAGGTTCTTTGGAAAGTTTGAGACACCCTGTATCTTGAGAACAAAAAATTTGACGACACATGTTTATATGAACTTTTTATTTTCATAAAAATGGCCTAGGAATACGCCCTCAAATTTTCTTAACTCAATTAGTAAACACCCTGTATAAAAAAAACAGATATCTCTAAAAGTATAAAAACTAGAAGATTTTGCTTTTGTTAATTAGATTCAGAAGACAATTTTCCATATATTGACAGACAATTCTTAATAAATTTCCAGTATCAAACATACATTTTCACTTGTAATACCACTAGTGCTGAATTTATTTCCGGAAATTTTTCAGGACCACGAATATTTTGAAAATTATTAGAATTTTCTTAAAATATTCGTGGCCGAAAAAAATTTCCCGGAATAATTTAAGCACGTGTGGTATTCGGTAAGACAATTTCACACCAAGTTTGTGTTAAATAATATTCTTTTAAATTAATATTTGTAACTTTGACACCAGCTTAAAATTTTACTATAAAATAAATATTTTCCATTTTACCAATTGTAGTTGCAAATATATGTAATTTTAGAGCTTATCATTGTTTATTCTTTTATATTATATATACCTTATATTACTACAGTTGGTAAAAATAGTTTATTTTAAATTTTTTAGACCTATACCTTGCTTTCGTTTGCTCTTCACTTATGTCTAGTACTTCAGTCTTATGATATTATTTTAGTAACTGTAGTTGTATAAAATTTATTTTCATTTAGGATCTTAAAACCTTTCATTATTTTATATTATGTTATGTCTGAAATACTACAACTGGTTCAAAATAATATTTTCTTTAATTATGTATGTGAATGACAGACATGACGTTAAAACAAATTCAATGATTATAGTCAAAAAAATTTCACTATAACCTCGCTCCAGGGTACTCCAGCCAGGAGAAAAAATATTCGATTCATACTTGTGTTGTATTGGTAATGCAACCAAAACTACACATTTGATTGGTCAAAAAACAGTGGTGTGGAATTTTCAAAAAAATATACAGCGATTCTGCTTAGGTTCGCACCCTATGGAAAACCTTTTTGATTAATAATTTTACAAAATAAATCATGTCAGGGTCTAAAACCCAAAATGCAATTATCAGATATTAAATTTTTGCAAAAAATGTTAAGAAAGGTAGATGTTATAACTTTGGATTAACCGTTGTTATTTACTGTTAACAATACATCCGTCAAGGTGATTTAAAGTTTTGAAAAAAATGAATAATTTTAATCGCCCTGTATGATGTGCTCGTAAAAGGAAGTAATTTTATTTTGTGACTAAATTACATCCTTACTTATATCTGATAATTTTTAATCACAAATTTAATCACAACCTTTCACCAGCACATCATGTGGGGCAAAGTAAAAATTATTAATTTTTTCCAAAACCTTTTAATCACCCTGTAGGACATATTGTTAAGAGTTAATAAAAACGGTTACGTCAAAGTTATAGCTTCACCTTTCCTTAACATTTTCTTTTTTTAATTGTCTTGATAACTTAATTATTAAAAGAGATATGGCCATTTGAATTAAAACATTTTTGTATTGATCCTTATGGAAAAAACAGAGCATATGCGATAATTTTTGTGGGGTGTATAACAAAAAAAAATCAAGGGCACCCAAGGTTAGTTTATATTTATAAAATTGCGACACATCCTCAACTTTTAGGCGGTTCCAGGTCTGGGACGCAAGGAAGGGCACTCCACGGAGAAAAGTTGGCAAGACTGGTTAAAATCAAAGCTGAAGATCAATCCAGTGGCGTCTAGAATTTGCGCATTTCATTTTTGCATTGTTTTGGAAGTGATATTTGTTGAAAGATGTAATTCCAAATGTTTTTATTTAAAGTAAAAGAATTTACAACCTAATAATAATTAGAAACTGTTGTGTAAACAGTTGTTCTACTAATACAATAAACTGTATATCTCCGGCGCTGAACAACATGGCCGAAAAATAGGAGATGTGACGTCATAACACGTCAAAGCAATATGGCCGAATGTCGCGACCCTATATAGACCGACTTTGAAGGGCACCAAGTTTTTAATATAAAAAAATGAAACGCCAATGATCCTCAACATTCTAAACACCCAACCATGTCCAGCAAACCATTTAAATTAAATATTCCTTAAAAATACCACATGTACCTAACCTATAACTAACTGTACAAATCAGTCATGGACATTTTGGAACTGCACTTCTCGACAGTTTGGCTGAAAGTAGTTTTGCCTATGTTCGTAGTGACGTATTGTATGCTCTTAAAAAGCTGGTCAGCCGACATGTCTTCAGGAAGTTTCGTTAAAAACTGAGCACCGTGGAGGAAGTCCATCGTTAGTAGGGTGGTCTGGTATAAGTGGAGAATGCCTGTAATGGAAAGAATTAAATAAAACTTCCAATGTTATAGTACTTTTTTTTTGTTTATCTTTGGACAATCCATGAAGGCCGAAAGTCCAAATACTATCGCACTGTGGTTGTCTTAAGTGAGGTAAGAGGGAGTTTGTTAACACAGGAAACAAATATATATATATATATATATATATACCGGATGTTGCTCCGTCGAGCGGGACATAGGGAATCACATGTAAATTTTGAGGTAATCAAATATTGGCTCCCCTAATTATTTTAGAAAAAAATGCTATTAGAATTTATTGAAGAGCACAGTAAGTTCCACCCAAAACGAAAATTTGAGCATTTTTCAACCAACCAGTAAAGAGTAAACTGCTTAATACTTATGCAACGTAATATCTCATTATGCACCCTGTATTCTAGAAATCAACAATAAAAACACCATATCGATCTATCAGTGACAATTTAGATCATTAATTTATAATGTCATTGCCAAAACTGAACAATTTTATACGGGAATTTCAAAAGGAATCCTCGCATTTCATTTTAGTTTACATCTAATTCCAACACATGCACTAACAGTTACGCAAGACAATAAAACCAATTTGTCTACATTTAGAAATCAATTTATGACGAAAATATCAGGATTTAATTAAATGCTCAAATATTTCTTCATTAACTGCCAGACAATAACCCAAACGATTATAAAACTCATTTCTTACGTTGGCTAGTTGGTACATCGATATTCTGGCACATTCAGCGGAAATAGCATTCCTTAGCTGGACTAAATTTTCATATTTTTTATTGGTAGCTTAGTTTTTAAATGTCCCCATAGAAAAAATCGTTTGGCGCAAGATCACGTCGATTTTCTTCACATTTGCAATTATTGATTACTGTTCCTGTAGTTTCAAATTTTTTATCGTCCGTTCTATTGTCGATTTACTTGGTATTGGCCTATTGGGAAAATAGGCTTCAAACATGTCCGCTACTCTTCGAGAACTATTTCCCTGGTAAAACCATTTTATAATAGTGATTTTTTCTTGATTTAAGTAGTTCATTATTTAAGAATGATGTGACATTGATCTGACAACTTGAGAGTAAGAGGTTAAATAATTTTTCTAGTATTTTATTATAAACTTCTAATAATACAAGGCGGGTAAGAAGATACAAATCTAACTATACCAATTTATATGCGACTGGATTAAAAATAAAAGATCATACCCACCAAGATGCAGAACTACAAATAGCTGTTTATAAAATCAAGTAGGGGTAAAAACTTTTAAAAATGTCAAATTACTATACAGATTTGTCTTAGGAATCCAAAAATGTTAAAATATACTGGGTGTTCCATTTAAAAATTTAAAATTAGAGTAATTTCCGATTAAACCGGAAGTAACAAGAAATGAGAAATATGCGAAAGCTCTCCTTTCCATACCATTTACTAATACCAGGCCTCATTTTGAAATGTCCAATACTCTAAAAGTTAATACCTTGATAGCCAAGAACGGAGTTTAGTTGGAAGACCGTAGGAAGGAAGTTTATACATATACTTACCTAATGCTGTTCTAAAAATAAACTCATAACCATCTCTAAGAAAGATATCCCATATCCTACAGGCCACATCTAGAGGCATAGCCTTGGCAAATACTGTATAAATCCAGTCCAAGAGGTACAGGTCTGGAGTGAGCCCGGCCCGTTCAAAATGACTATAAAGCTTGGGCAGATTGCTGTTGAAGACCTGGTTGTAAGCGTTGTAATAAGCGTTCATCTGAGTTTGGTTAAGAGTGAAAGCCGAGAGATGGAGCGGTTGGTTGAGGAGATTCGCGAAGCAGATGAATGCGTCGCACGCCTCCATGTTGAGGATCAAGATGGCGGCGATGTACGACATGCCTTGGACGTAGCCTACGTCCGGTCTGCAATAAAAGAGAAGAAGAAATTAATATCGAGTATTAATATATAGAGTCGTGGTGAATAGCATAGTCTTTAAAGGGAGTAGAATATTTTATATAATACACCAAGACAGTAGGGAATTTTTTCCTTCTGCTTCATAACATATATAGCCACCCTGCTACAATTGATGCTCGAATTTACTGAATGCGATTTAAGTAGGGCATTAACGGCAGGATTTAATATCCTACCGCTAGACAATGATACTTGTCTAATAAGTAGACGCTTGTTTTCTATGCTATTCACCACGACTCGATATAACCTCACTGGTCTGGGGAGAGAGTCGTGGTGGATAGCATAGAAAAGCAGGATGTTTTCTTTTGACTGTCTTTAAAGGGAGTAGAATATTTTATATAATACACCAAGACAGTAAGGAATTTTTTCCTTGTGCTTCATAATATATATTATATATATTATATATATTATATATATATATATATATATATATATATATATATATATATATATATATATATATATATATATATATATATATATATATATATATATATATATATAAACATTGCTAGGTCTACGATATGTAGTTACAGGTGTATTTCATGTTTCTAGTCTCTTTTTCTGTATCATATTTATTGTAAAATAATATAAACCGTACATATATTTTATTAAAAATTCCCTTCTTTGTTTCCTTTTTTGTGACGATCTGTTTTAATCATAACAATCTTTATGGATAACATATGTGACTACTCTAGTCTCTTGTCTAACTTCTAGGAAGTTTTAAGTTTCAGGCTATAAACATTTTAGGGCGTTTTTACAGTTGATAACGTTTTGTGTTTTACCTACCCCAACGGATTTTCTCAGGGCAATATGTTTGTCTATGAGACGATAAATTTTCAGAAACATAAATAAGCCCCTTATATATATCCACTTCAATATTATGGCGTTATTACACAGGACCTCGCCATACACCGGCGTCCAAAAATTTGTGACGTCCGGATATACGACGCCGTAAAAATTTTGACGCCGTTGTGTATGGCGAGGAAATATCATCGGACGCCAAGATGATAGCGGGGTGTATATATGACTATCTAAACCAACTTACCTTAGTCCAAAAGTGGATGATTTCGGATATACAGAGGGTCAAAAGTTCAATCTGGTTTTAGTTTTTTAATAAATAATTTTGTTAATAATGGGTGATTTGACACAATATTCAGCTAAATTTGCTTTTAATTTTACTGTAGAGGGCGCTACCTGCGGTAGCTTGTGCAGGGTAAAATCGACTTTACTTTTTTGTTCCACCCTGTATTTAACTTTCAGTTAAATGTTCTTATTCTTCAACACATTTTACCCAAAAAGAGGTACATACATAGTAAAATCTGATTTGAGTAGTTGTTTTTGAAATATATGCAAAGAATACAAATCCATAGAACCTCACAAGTAAGATTTCAGCGTACCCTGAAATTTTAGTACCTACCCTGACCATCAGATAGCGAAAGTAGTCCAATCGACCAATAGAAACTCACCATGGGCATCAACCAATTTTCTGATTGGTCTGGTGCCAACTTTCTCTATCTGGTGGTCAGGGTAGGTACTAAAACTTTAGGGTACGCTAAAATATCACTTGTGAAGTTCTATGGATTTGTATTTTTGATATATGTAGTAAAAAAATGTTTTTTCCGTATGACGAACTCTCAGCTATATAGCGTATTTCAGAATAAGATGCTGATCTTGAGAGAGTGTTAATCCTTAAATGATTTTAAATACAGAAGTTTAAATAAATCTATGAAGTAGCTTAACTTTTGAGATACAGGGTGGCAACATTAAAAAAAAAAATGTCTGTTTTTATCACTCTCTATCTCATAAGTTAAAACATTTAGAACGTAATATATGTTTATTGGAACTTTTATTCTTAATGTCGCCTGAGGATTTACACTATTTGAGATCAGTATATTATTCGGAAACACCCTGTATAGATGAGACCTGACAATATACGAAGAACATTTTTTACGTCCAGAGTGGCTTTCCAGTGACGCAAATAGAGCGCTCCCGAGTAGCTCAGGAGCATTTCGTTCTACTTTATGGCGTTCCAGTGACGAAAAGTGTTATACACCTGAGCTACTCCGTTTTTCTTTTCCCTTGCCCCTCATGCACCAACCCCTCTTTTGGTTTTTGTGCTTCAAACGTGTTTTTTATGATTAAGGATGGATTTTTTAAAATTATTTATTTAAAATTGAATTATATATTAAAAAGAGATTATTATTTTAAAGCCAAGAAAGGTTTAAAACAACAAAATTTTAAAAAATTTTAAAGTATCTCTCCTTCCTTGTCTAAGGATGAGTTCCAGTGACTAACTTTTTGGAGCAGTTCAAGAGCTTCAAGCCCTGGAGCGTGACGCACAAAATTTTTCGTCGCTGGAAAGCTACCCTGATATCTCAAAAACGGCTGCCTAAATAAATTTTTACCATGTATAATACCTTTGTCATGTTTGGGAAGAGGATATCAAAGAATATAAATTTGTGTCTAAAAGTTACAAAAAAACTCGCTCAAAAAGTGATTTCATTTTAAATGCCTGCAAGATTCTCTAGGTGGCAACCTCCAAATTTTACAATAAAAATGAGGGAAGATTTTTATTTTTCAACCCCAAAACCCTTCTTTAGTTAAATACCAAGACAATACCCCTATTACTGACAAAACTATTAATAAAAAACCCAAAAACCTAATTTAAATTTTAACACCCTACAAATGAAATGATCCATTTTTGGAATGAGGGAAGTTGGGTTCATTCGTCATATTTTAGCCTCAGCAATTTGTGGTAACATTTTGTCGCACGTAGATAACAAAATCCGATTACAGAGTAGGTAGGTAGAAATCTTACATGCTATATTAAAGACTATTCATTATTATATAAATGTAGTGTTAATATATGTTTCAACATATTCTTATTTATATGAAAAATGTCACATTCCTGTCTCATCATACATATCTACACATAACATTGATGGGCGCATTCATACACCAATTTGTTCGTTGTGGATCTAAATAAAGGTAAGAGGATTTCTAGTTCTATGCACTGGCACATGGAACTTAAGTTTTGAAGTTAGAGTTATGTCATCTATGTCATTATGTAGTAATTTATGTAAAAAACATCACAGAACTAAAAACTCTACGCTTTGCCAAGCTATATAACTTATATTTTTCTCCAAGTGCTGTCTTAGAAATATCAATATCATATATTCCAGTTTCCTTAAAATACAGATAGCTTAAAAAAATTTTGAACTTTTCAATTGTATATTTATGATTTTCATACATAGGACTCCAAATTAATGCCGCATATTCCAACCCACTTCTCACATATGCTACATAGAGTTTTCTTAGACAATGTGTGTTTTTAAAATATCTACAATTTCTTACTATAAACCCGTACATTCTATAAGCCTTATCCGAAACATTTTGAATATGGTTCTTAAACGTTAACTGTGCATCGAATGTAACACCTAGATCTCGCATTTCATCAACCTGAGCCAATACTGTGTCATCCATTTTATATTTAGAGACAGTATACAGCATAATTTAAATTTTAAATAGTTTAAACACAGATTTTTAAGATCAAAATAAGAGTTTTTTTTTCTTGGAATTAAATATTTCTGTTTAGCACAATAAGAAACCCTATACCTTACCTAAAACACACATATGCTGCTAACAAAGAGTGTAGGACGTCAGAGTAAGGACCTCCTTGCTGAAATATACCCAAATTCGGAAAAGTCCGTGAAATATCCAGTTCGATCACATCCATACTGCTCTCCTAAAACATTTAAAATACACAATACACTAAAAACAATAAAACTATTAGCAGATCTTTTTCAAGCAATGGTTCCTTTTCCAAAAGTAATATATTGGCTTTTAAAATTAAGCTTGCAATGTTAGTTAAAAGCCCTCATCAGCATAATTTTAAACTAGTATAAGAGTCCATGGCAATTCATAGCCAAGTTTTTCTTGCTATTGTGGCAGTTAATATCGTGTTTTTAAATAATTTTTATAATTTATCGAATAAATGCAATTAAAAAATACAAGCCGAATTAGTCTAGAATTTGTGCTAAGTGTTTTGGTGGTTGTCATCATAGATTCCGTAAAAAATTCTGCCATGAAGCAAAAGCTGCAAAGTCAGATTTGTTATGCCTGCAGTTTAAGTGTAAATACTCAAGAGCTTACGTTTTGTCACTTAATATAAAATTATGCAGAACGTTAGCTGGTAACTACTCTTTGTTTTATTTAGGTTTCTAGACTATAATGTCTAATACTTTGTTTGAAATTTAATGCCTTGTTTTCAAAAGTGCTTTTGCTTCTAGCTGAGACACAAACCCAAAATCGTATATTTCTATAAATATTGTAAATTTTTTCAACACTTTTGATCTAGATACCCATTTTCATCAGCTGATTGACCGAATTACAACTTAGGTGTTACATAAAGTAAAGTTAAGTAAAATAATCTTTATTCATCACTCAAGCCATTACAAAGAAAAGAAAGAGCTTATCGGACTTGTCATACAAACATACACTAAGTCTAAATTTAAATATATATAAATAAAATATAGTAAGCACAATAAAAGATTAAAAGAGTAATTTGCTACACACCTAAATGATTGGAGAATTTTTTTTTTAATACAGACTTCAAGAATATATATATTTTTTAATACAAACTACAAAAATAAAGCACAAAACCAATGGAAATGTGTAATTCAAATACTTTTACTATTTAAAATCACAACCCACATTGATGGATACTCATTTACATCATAAAAGGCTTGTTCCACTAAGAAATTCTGCAAGGTATTCCTTAAAAGCATATTATTTTCAAAGTTACCAAAAGTTGCAGAAACTTATTATAAAAAATAATTCCTTTAAATGTTGGAGAACTCTGGCCGACACTTAGGCGAGAATATGTAAATGAATTGTTGAATTGAAATGTGAATCTCAGAGTTCCTTTCAAATTCGGCCTCATTCTGTCTTACATAAATTATTAAAAGGTATATATAGAGAGATGGGAGAGTAAAAATTCCTAAATCTATAAATGCTTGTCAGCAATGCGCACCGGGTGGTAAACCTAACACACATCTACAATCCTCTTTTGCAAAACAAAAACTCTATTAACATATGCTGAAGCTCCCCAAAATAATAAACCATATGATATATGTGACTGAACCAAACCATAGTATGCCAATTTTAAAAGATTTAGCAAAACGGATACCCTTAAGTATCGAATCAAGAAGCAAGATTTACTTAATTTAGTTGTTAAATTATTAATATGGCTCTCCCATGTCACTTTCTGATCAAATGTAACCCCTAAAAATTTAATATTTTTAACCTGAGTGATAAATTGATGATTTGCTTTAATTAACCAACTCTGGGAAATTATTGCATTTTGGAGGGAAATTCATAAAAAATGTTTTGCTTTTATCTAATACTAGCCCATTATTTTTACACTAGTCACTAACTTCAACCACCGACTGATTTGCCCCATAGAAGAGAAGAAGAAGCAAAATATTGTTTTTCATACCTGATCATTTGAGTACTCACAAGGTGGGGGCTCAGGACTATTCAACCTATTCTGAGCCCTTGTTAAACATATTTCATACAACTGTGGTGTTATATTGAGTTCATTTCCTATTGCTAATCTCCAAACCTTGCCCCGAATGCTGGAAGGAAGACCCTGCCACCAGAGCTCCTGGGTCTTTTTATGTTTTTCCTAAAATATTAAGTCACAATGAAGCCTCAAATATAATAATAAATTTCCAAATATCAACCAAACTCTAAATATGATATTTTCTCTTACATTTGACTCCAGTTGGGAATGACATACTGAGAAAAATGTTTCGCTGAGGCAGCCTGCTGTTCTTCTTGTTGTAGCTGCTGCTTTTTCTGCTTTTCTTTTGCAGCAGTGCTTTTGCTTCCCTTTCTTTTGGCTGCAGCAAGAATATCATTGTATTCCTGTGCATGCTTTTGCTCTTCTTCAAAGGTTTTGGCAGGAAGTGATGATGGACTAAAAATATATATTTGTAATGCACAAAAAGGATATTCTAAACCAAAAACAAAATAAAAAGTCTTTAACACACATTTAACATTATAATTACCGTTTTAATTGTATCAATGCTGAGGAACTTGCAACTGTATGCAGAGGAGAACTATTGCTATCTGTTGAACTCTTGCCAAATAATTTCCAAACACTACTTCCATTATTACCATTAGATTCTGTATTGCTTGATTTCCAAGAAAAAACATTCCTTAAAACAAAATTTGTATAATCCACCAATCCTTTTTTAGTTTAAGAGCTAAAATTTTTAAATATAACACTACTTACTTGGTAAAAAAATGTGTTAAGCTCTTTTTTCTAGCTTTTTCTTCACAAACACTGGTTTCATCACCAAAATTAGATAAAGATCTGTCTTCACTATCAATTAGGCTGCCCGAAGTTGAAGGTTCACTTAGTGTAGATATGGTGCTTGAATAGGAACCTTCCTGTATTCTTCGATGGCCTAATTTTTTTAGTGGACTTGAAACTTCCTGAAATTTAGAGAACAATTCAGCACATTATTTAGAACATATTTGTTTTATAAATTACCTTATTTAAACTTTTCTTATCACAATGTTTCTCAAAGTTAATTGTACAATTAAAATCACAATCATCTAAGTTTTTTGTCATGTTGAGATTCCTGTTGTATAATATCCTTCTTATCACTACTATTTTCCACAAGATGCAATTTCTTCGTTACAGGACTATATGCTAGTGATATGTTCTTTAATGCTTCGTTTAATGTTAGTTTGTTGCTAAATGAGTTTGGTTCTGGTTTAGAGATTTTTGTCTGAGTATTAAAGGTTCTTTCTTCATTTTTTTTATGGTCTGGGCTAGACTCCAGGCTTTTTACCTAAAAATATATGAATTAGTGGAATTTTGTAAACTAAATTTGGGATCTTACCTTATCACATCTTTCAGGCCACGTATTAAACCATGTCTCGGTCGTAGGAGACCCAGCAGGGCTTCCTTTAGGGCTGCTTTTTCTTTGAATTACTATCTATCGGGCTCTCACATTGGGTTCCATTGTTATCACTCCTAAGTTTTGAGCAAGCAAATTTTGAGTGGGTAGATCTTCTGTTGCTCTTAGAGAGAATTGTTTTGTAGCCATTTTTCTGTTCAAACTGATTTTAAATCCGTTTTTAAATTGTTTTTAAGCTTTTGGGCGTTGGATTCCTTGAGTATCAGATGTTCTCCTGATGTTTCTAAGCAAGTATTTTCTAAATCAGTCATGTCACGTATAGGAACAAGCTGTTTGGTGTGGATTTATGTAATATTTATTAAAATAAACATTTAGGACTTATTTGTTTAGTTAAAAATTAAATAATAGTACGTCACAAAACAAAGAACGCCATTTTGTCTTTTGACAAGAATGTCAAATTGAATCATGTTTTATCAATACTTTTTCTACATCATAAGAGCATACATTAGGTCTAAGATTGCAGTAGATAAAAAAGAGGCGATTTCGGCCCGTTTTGGTACTCCGACTTTGGTAGGTAACAATTGGTATGTTTTACGTCAGAACCGTTACGTCAGTGTATGATAGCATCCGAATTCGTTTGGTACATTTTTGGTAGGTAAATAGAAGAAGAACCTACCTAACGGTTTATTGGTTTTTATAAAATTGTTTATTTAACAGCAATATTTAAATTAAAATATTTGCAACTATTAATATTATGTTTTATTATTAAGAAATAAAATTTAGAGTAAGACCAACAGCTTTAGAAAAGGATGAGAGCATACCAAACCGATCTACCGACCCACAAGCCACGGTATAGCATTTGACAAACCAAACAGGGGTACCAAAGTTGGCGTGATGTCACTATTTTGACACCGAAATTGGTTTGGTAGGCATTTAACCAACCAAACTGGGGTACCAAAACGGGCCAGAAATCGTCTAAGATGTTTGTGTGTTTATATTCAAAAATATATTGTTGTATTACTATCTCACCTAATAAAAACAATAACCCTCTTAAACTCCAAACAAAGAAATTGTTAATCAATTAATTACGCTGAATGGTTGGTTATAATTTGGTTTTGATACACCCTTTTGCAGATAGATTATTTTGTCGAAAAAAATTAAAAAAGTTCATGTTAAAAAATGGATAAAAGACCCCAATTTAGTAATTAATTTAAAGTTGTTGTTTTATTTTATATAAAATTATTTAAATATTGCTAATCAATTAAAAAATAAAAATACGATTAGTAAAATTCTCAGCTTCTAGGATTTCGACATGCGAGAACAGGACCTAAATAAAAATCAAATGAGAGACTTTAAAATCCTGTTTTCACTTTTTTAAACAAAAAAGAAAATTATTTTTTAACAGGCAACTTTGAAAAATAAAAACAATATTTTAATACTATACTGCTTTCGTTATTGTTTATGATATCAAATTTTTCTCTGAGAAAGTCATGTGATTGACTCACCACCACCCTGTTTTAAACATTTAAAAAGGTACACAATTCCACCATTTTTTATATCTACCAACAAAAACACCCCAAGCGTAATATTTTCCGAATTTTCCATTGAAAGAAATGGATCCACAGGCTTTTACTGCCTCGGAAGTGGAGCATTTGCAACGGTTAATCGAGGAGAACCAATCCAACGAGTGAGTTGTGTTTATTTTATTCATTTTTTAACAAAAAGTACGATTTTTCATTTTTTAGACGTCTGACGTTCAAAGCTACTCGAACTGTCTTTTATTTATTTAAATTAATTTTTTGGAATAGGAATTTTATGCTTTTAAATTTTAAGTGCATCTGGGAATCACCAATAATTATTATTTCTAAAATTATATGCTATTCGTATGTGGTGAAGGAGCGAGATTAGATATATACTCGGCATTAATACAGGGTCGCCGTCCACATTTTAATCCATTTTATCACGAATAACTTTAGAAAAAACAAAATTTATCAAGATGCGGTCTTCTCAGACAGCCTTTGTTATTTTAAATAAAATATCCAATATATTTTTCAATATTTTTAAAATTCAGTATTTTTCCTTTAAAAAATGTGACTTTAGCTATGGTTATTTAAAAAATAAGGCATTTATCTTCCTCTAAAAACTGACTGCTCGGTGATTAAGAATATTGTATGTATAACAATAAAACAAATGCCAAATGATTCATAAAATTTTTCAAAAAACAATTGAAGATTAAAATTAAGCGACGTGGCAACGTTTCAGCGCCCCATCGGGGCCATTTTGAACGATTTCAGTGAAAAATGACATTTTATAATAAAGTTTTTCTTGCTGTTGTTGCAGTTTCGTATTTTTAAATATATTTTTAATGATTTAGTTTACAATTTGTGCCAAGTGTTTTGCTGGTTGTCATAATGGATTTCGTTAAAAAATTTGTAATGAAGCAAAACGTGCAAAATCGGTTTTGGCGTGTCTTGCAGTTTTAAAACTTAATAACGAAGAACTTACGTTAAATAAAGTTTCTCGGAACGCTGACTGTTAACCAATTCTTGTTTTATTTAGGTTGTTAGACAATGATGCCTATTTTTTTTAAAGTTTAAAGCCTAATAGCTAATTTCTGTAAATATTTTTCGCCATTTTGTATCTAAATACCCATTTTTACCAGTTGTTTGGCCGTTTTGCAACACTGGTGCTCTTTAATTTAAATCGCGGATAGGTTATTTACAAGATATACACTCTATACAATATTTAAAACAAAGAAACGCTAAACCAAGGTTAGTTTATATTTATAAGGTTGCGACATATCCTCAACTTTTAGGCGGTACGAGGTCGGGGACGCATGGATTTTTGGGAAAATGTAGTATTTACCGATGAGAAGATTTTTCAATCCTATTATAGCGGGCAGATTAGAGCGTATAGGCCGCAAAATACACGGTACAAAGAAAGTTATACCCAACATGTTAAAACAAGTGGAAGATTTTCTGTTAATGTATGGGGGTATATGTCTTTCAGAGGGCTAGGCATATGCCACCGTATTCGAGAAGATTTAATAGTCAAGCTTTTATACATATACTCCAAAATGTTATGTTATATCAACACCGACTTTGGTTATATAACTCCACGGAGAAAAGTTGGCAAGACTGGTTAAAATCAAAGCTGATGATCAATCCAGTGGCGTCTAGAATTTGCGCATTTCATTTTGCCAAAGTCGGTCTATGTAGGGTCGCGACATTCGGACATATTGCTTTGACGTGTTATGACGTCACATCTCCCATTTTTCGGCCATGTTGTTCAGTGCCGGAGATATACAGTTTATTGTATTAGTAGAACAACCGTTTACACAACAGTTTTTAATTATTATTAAGTTGTAAATTCTTTTACTTTAAATAAAAAACATTTGGAATTACATCTTTCAACAAATATCACTTCCAAAACAATGCAAAATGAAATGCGCAAATTCTAGACGCCACTGGATTGATCATTAGCTTTAATTTTACCCAGTCTTGCCAACTTTTCTCCGTGGAGTGCCCTTCCTTGCGTCCCCGACCTCGAACCGCCTAAAAGTTGAGGATATGTCGCAACCTTATAGATATAAACTAATCTTGCATTTTGCATTGTTTTGGTAGTGATATTTGTTGAAAGATGTAATTCCAAATGTTTTTTATTTAAAGTAAAAGAATTTACAACCTAATAATAATTAGAAACTGTTGTGTAAACGGTTTTTCAACTAATACAATAAACTGTATATCTCCGGCACTGAACAACATGGCCGAAAAATGGGAGATGTGACGTCATAACACGTCAAAGCAATTATGGCCAAATGTCGCGACCCTATATAGACCGACTTTGACGCTAAACCAAATATTTCATCAACTTCGCGAGGAAGTTGTACTGCACAAGATCGTTTAATAGGTAAGGTTGCCTCATTACGTCACATATTATGTACCGCACTGCTGGTTCCTTATTGGCGCCAACATAGCAAACAAGGATGTCTAGACGGATATTGCTATGAAGGCGAAAGAGCGCGATATACAATATTTAAAAATCAGCTAGAATAATCAATAATTTATTAATAGGAAATAAAGAAGTTACGGTAACAACTGGAATTAACAGTATTTAAAAGTATTTCTTTAATATTGACAAAAAACACAAACTACACTGTTAAAAACTTCATTAAATAATGAACAAAATACATATGTGACGTATGGTCCGCCATGTTGAAACGCTTACGAGGCAACCTTACCTATTAAACGATCTTGTACTGCACCAACTTACATGATCGTTTTTTAATGGTCCGCTGATTACAGAGACCACACACCACACAACACATTTTTTTCTTTAAATACAAAATGTGTTTTCCGTCAATATTTTTTTTTCTGCATGATGCTGAATGCAATAATCAGATACAACCCATCAAAAATCGATGCGTTCAATCTAGTAGTTTTATAGAAATTAATTTAGCTATACTGTAACTTTAATTATGACGTCATTATACAAATAGGATGTATACAGCGTGTCATCTTAAGTTCGCGCCATATGGAAAACTTTTTGATTATTAATTTTACGGAAAAAAGTTATTCTTTATAAAACTTCTGCAATCTGTGTTATACGGGGTTAATTTAAAATTTTCCAAAAAAAATAAAATAGGACCATTACTTGGTATTTGTGGATAACTTTTAATTCTAAATAACTTTTTATTTAACATTTTGTTGTATTTTAAAAAATAAGGGTACTTTACTCTTAAGCAGTTTTGCTTTTTGACCTACTCTGTATATCATCACCTTTTAATAACACTAACTACTAGCCCTACTTAGACTTTCACCTTAGAATCTCACGGAATAAGCTGAATATCTGTACATACCTTTATTTTGGTACAAAAAATACTCTCCTAAAAATCCCCCAGGATATCGTGTAAGGAACTCGAAATATGAAAGGTCAAATGTAAAAAAATCTGTTTTTTGCGAATATCTGGTTTCTTTTACTTTTAATTGCATTTATATTTATTATAAAAGTTGTAGAACACAAATTTTTTTACAAATTTTATTCTAAGCATTTTTTGTCATACCAACGGATCCGATAATAGAGGGGCGCAGTGTGTAAAGCACTTTAGTGTATGTCCATACCTTAGCACGCAATCGCATTTTTTATAAAAATCTCGGAATCAGTCAATCTTAAATCTTTGACCAATTCGTATTCTTGAAGAAAATTAAATTCTCTACAAAAATGCTCACTTAGTAAATTTCTGTAGAACGAGCCGTTTTCTTGTAATCACGCCTTAAACATTACCTAATTATTTTTAAATTTTGTCACTTGGATTCTGATTTTTTTTAAACTATCATAAATATCAGTATCTTTATAAAATAAATAATTATTCCCAAAGGGAAAGTTTATGCTCCACAAAAAAGGCTCTTAACATTTGTCGATAAATTCATTCCTTTCAAGAGTTATTCAATGTTAAAATAAATTTTAATTTCCATTAGAGGAGACTTTTTAAGTACATTCCAGATATGGTCAGGGCCGTATTAACTGTATGAGGCGCCCTGAGGCTACAATTCCCGGAGCGCCTATTTTGCGAGAGAAAAAAGGTTCTTACCACCCCTTGCACCTATTTTCAGTGCCTTACTTCACCACTCAAAATAAAATTTGATGACCAAAAAATAAGGTCATTCCCAACCTTTTTTAAAAAACTCCCTCGTCTAGCGCCTATTACTCCCCTGTCTGGCGCCTATTATTTTCATGGCGCCCTAGGCTGTAGCCTAGTCAGCCTAATGGATAATACGGCACTGGATATGGTACTTCTTCCTATTCTACCCTCCATAACTCAAGTATATAATTTTTTTTAGGTTAATCAAGGATGAACAAATTAAAGACAGCGACATACTCTTTTTTCCCAGTACGGCCATCTGGAAGGTACGGGGGATGATCCGAATTTCCAACTTCTACAGGGTCTTGAAGATAATGCGACCACTGCGGTAACCGGTGAATATTTAATTTTTTTATATACTCGTATATGTATCACAAATTATCAGAATACCCAGATGCGAAACTAAGCGTGTACAGGTTGAAATCTCTCACCACTATGGTCCCTCCCACTGCGTGGTGGATATACACCCCACGATTTAGTACGTGACCCAATGCTCATCTAGGTGTCAGTTAGTCCCATATTTTTGTTGGTATAGAACGTGAGCATAAGTTAGTTAATTGTGTTTAGTTGTTTTATTTTTTATTATTAAAGTGTTAGTATAGTGTCTTCTTAAATTTACCGTTTAATTTGAGATGTAAATGTGTATATTTATACTGTACCGGGAGCGGAAAATCACTTTTAGATACCCAAAGGACCACTTGAGGTAAATATAAATTTGATATGTTGTAATATATTAAAGTTATTTTTAATTAGTCCGTACATGTTGATGTGCAGGGTATAGATAATATCGGGCACATCAATGTTCACGTAACCATAATACTTTTTAATATAAAAATGCATTAAACTTATTTTCTTGAGCGCAAAGGTCTGGCTTAAGTCTGCCGGAAGAGAGGATTTTTGGAAAAAAATCTTATAAATTATAAATTGTGCGGAGTACATTTTGAAAATAAATTTATTTCCATCCGTCATCCGCAATGAGACGTCTATTTAATGCAACCGTACCGACAATATTTTTCAAGCCATTATCATCAAGAAATACAAACAATTCTGAGAACCTACTAAAAAATACTATTTTATGAGGTATCTTAAAAAAAATAATATTTTCTAAAAACTATTTAACATTAATACAAAGTTTTTACAAAATACTTAGACATGTGCCTAAAGGAAGAAAACTATAAATTTTTTTATTTATAGCTGCACTACCATTTGAAAGGCTATTTTCAAATAAAGAAAAATTATGTGTAAAAGTCTATCTCTCCTTAGCGCCTTGGTGCGGTTTAACCTTTTACAAATTAAAGATATTACGATCCATGCATTGGTGCAGATTTTCGACGTATTCTTTCTCAAGGTCATATAAATAAGTAGGCGTATTTCGCCGCACTTTCGCATTTGGGTATTCTGATAATTTGTGTATGTATTTTGCCAAACAAATTAAACAATTCCTATACTACAATTAAAATATATTATATTTTTTCCCAGAAAATTTGTTATTGAGGGTTTTTCCAAGGCGAGAACCCGAAATCTGCTCACGTTTTTATTGTAAAATATAGAGAGAGCCACCTGCAGTCCTTTTCTTATGGACTTATAAAAGTTTCTTACCATTCACTTACTCTACAACCTCTTCTTTCCTCCCTCTAGAGAACTACAATATATCCCAAGAACAACTTAACCAAGACCTAAACAAAACGAATACGAGTAATTTTCCTTTTTGGTAGAATCGTCCCAGCCTGGTTCTATGACCATTAAAAAAGAACCCTTGGTACATTTTACAAATGCCAAATATAAGGATTTGGACGGAAAGACTACCAGAGTTTTTGAATGTGGGATTTGTAAGATTTTTAAATAAATCTATTTTGTGCCTCCATTTTTTTATTGCCCACATTTTTTGGCTTTCTTTTTTGGTATTTTAAGTATTGTGGTAACACTTTAATATACAGAAGAGACAAGAATAAGACGAGCAACTAAATGTAAATAAATTATCCGAGAGAAAGAGATAGCTGCTGGGCCGTCCTTGTCTGTCTTCAAGGAAGGTAAACGCAGATGGCGCGTGAGTCGACTTAATCGTTTGCCCGCCAAATTCAAATTATATAGCTGTGCTATTTTTGCCCTTTATGTTAGGTACTTGTTTTGTTTCCTATTAATATAAAATATTGGGGTTTAGTTCAGTAATTACACACACCTAATTAAAAATGTCCTTTATTTGGTTTTTATAAAGATTTTTTCTTACAGATAACCATGTCAATATTACCTTAAATTATCTGTTGAAAAGCACAAATTTAATATATACACTGTGATCACTAATAAAAGTCAATAATTAAAGTCCAATTAAAGATAAAAAACCACGAAACACACAATAAATCACAGAAAATGTAAACAAACTGTCCAAACAAATCGGCCATTGAAAAATATCAAACACAAATATCGAATAACATTTCCGCGTGACTGCCTGCGGCAACGTTGTCAAGTTAAAAATATTCTATTCATGGTATATTTTCTTTCTCTTAATTAGATGCGAGCCAAAAAGGACATTAAAGTTTACATGCAGAAATTGTAAACAACTTGGCAACCAAGGCAAAGCGATGATTGCTCCATCTACGATAGCCTGCCATGATGAAAGACAAAGACATATTTATTGGAACTTGCGTTAAACCAGAAAGAGATAAATACAATGAACAAATTGTTAGGACCAGTTACTCGTCTCATTGTTGTCTCTGTATACAGTGCCAATAAGAACAAACTACCCCGTATAATTCCGTTATTTGTACAAAGTGGCGCCTTTTCGTTGACTTTGCATGGGTATGGCCAAAACTAAAAGAGATGGAGCAAATCTGATTGCGCAATCTCGATTTTAATTTTTGTAACAAAGGACCCCACTCAATTCTTATGAAAAGTGGCTTTCGGTTAATTTTTTAAAAATATTTAATATGTTGTTTTTTGTGACTTTCGGTTTATAATTTGTTGCTGACTCTTTACACCGGGACGTCTTTTGTCTGTGACTTAGGAGGTCAATTTAACGTCATTTTGTCGTCCTCTTATGACGCCTATGCTGACCAAATGTGACCCAAAATTACTACAAAGAGACGTCAATAAGACGTCAGCTTGCTGCTTAGGTTACCCGGTATCTTATTTCAAATAAGAAAGTTAAGGTCATTTCCCGCTAAACCGGAAGTAATGAAAACCTCTGAACTCGTGAACCAATGCACATTTATGTGATATACCTACGTACCAAAGTTTATTTTTATTATTAGCGGTATTCTTTCGAGAAATTATCAAATGAACAAAGTGATAATAACCACTCTTTTGAAACTTAAGTTGCTAACTTCATTCTAAATGTTTATTATTATTTCAAATGTCATCAGTCACGTGATCAAATGATCCTGGATTAGTTGTACGATCAACGAACTGTTAGAAGTTAAACTGATCATCATCAATTTTACCAATCGGTTATGTTGACGTTTAAACAATGTATTATACGTCAAAGTTGTCACCAACTATTACCGTGGTTATAATTGGTTGAACGCCTAAAATTGATGCTTGTCTGGAAAGAATAGCGCTATTTTAAACAATAAAAACTTATAGGGAAGAGCTACTTGCTGTGGGCTCGAGTAATTAGTGTGAATTTTCTCTAACACTACTATTAGCATTTTAAAAACTAAAAACCTTTAATAAGAAAATTGTAAACCCTTTAAGATGAGGTATCATTTGACTCCCTTTCCTATTTGTTTTTTTACGTTTATGTTGGTGAAGTAAATTTTGAAAAAATGTATAATGGAATTATACAAGGTGGCTCGTTTTAATTGGTTAATTTCTGTAATTCTGCTTTTGATTCAATTTTGCAAATACTACCGTAATTCTGTAACACTCTGTAACAGTTAAATATTATTCTTAGGCAGTAGAGAATTTGGACATCAATATACACTTATGCGTCATCTGCCAACCCATACAGACGAAAGAAAATTTCACTGCCCAACATGTGGAAAATGTAAGTTTTTCTTTAAAATAATTTTCAAAATTCTACTTTTTTTCAAAAATCCCAAAGTGCATGCGTAGCTATTAAATTAAAAGGTGTGTTTGGCATTACGAAAAGTTATAACTAGTTTTAACTTTTTTTTGTTTGATATCGTCAGTGTAATTTAAGGCCCGGATTCTTAACTTATCGATAGGTGACGACTCGGTCGGTATCGAGTTCTCGATATTCCTTTCTAAACCTATCGGTCTTATTTTCTCATCTGTTTTTACGTAAATAATAAATAGGATAATAGTTATTTATTAGATAAGTGAGTTATATTACATATAAGTCACGCAAGAAGAAGTTTAACTCTCGAGCCCGAAGGGCGAGAGAGGTAATTTTCTTAAGTGACTTATATGTAATAACTCACGTGTCTAATACAAAATTTTATCCAACACTTTCGTATAAATCGTTTTTAATATCGAAAATAATTTGAAAACGTCATCCATTATTTGTTACTTGTCATTGTCAACACCAGCAACAAAATTTTGTATTTTGGAAAGCAAGCTTGTTTGGTTGTAATGCATTTTGTTGGTAACTACGGGTTTGTTAAAGTCTATAATTCACTAGTGAGCTAAAGGGTACTTTAGCTCACTAGTGACTTATAGTACACTTTATATCCTCAAAATTTGATCAATTATGTAGATATTATATGACGTGTTGGATAAAGACTTATTTAATAAGGATAGTGCCTAGTTATGGAACTCGAGAGATATCGACTCGAAATCGAGTTTCAAATAAGTTAAGAATCACCATTCGGTAACGACTCGATACGTTACGTCGCGAGACTAGCGGTTAAGAATCCGCCTGCAGGACTAGGTGTTTGATAGAGACAAGGTGGCCCAACTTTGCTATGACAGTAAACAGCTGATATTGTGACGTCATGGGAGTCCTTTTTAACCAATTTAAAATTAAAAATATTCTTTATACAATGGTTAAAGTCTTTTTAATCCACTATTTACTCACAAGTATAAACACGATTTTACAAAACAATAAAGAAATAACGACATTTTTTGAAAAGGATTTCCTTGACATCACATCTATCGGCTGTCAAATAAAAAGTTAGGCCACCTTGTCTCTATCAACCTTGGGTGTGGCATCCAGTCTTCGTTATAACTGGTTTTAACTTAACTACACTATTTTCGAGGCCGTGAAGTTAGGTAAATTTTATTAAAACACTAATTCTTGTCGAAGAAGTCTTTGGACCACTCGTTCGAACAAGTATAAAGAACAAGAATCCCAAATATGTAGAAATTAAATTTATTTGTTTATAAATAAAAGCATAAAAGCCTTTTTAGATTTTTGACATAACTCAGTTAAAACCGTTTGGCATAAAAAAAATTTCACTTTTTAGTCCTCCACTACACTTTTCAAATTGCCAAACACACTGCAAGAAAGAAGAACCAAACGTTTTTTTACAGCTTTTCGCCAGATGTCGACTCTGTCACGAACACAGAGCCATACACTCTTCCGAACGGCCATATATCTGCGAAGTATGCAACAAAAATTTTAACAGGGTTTCAACTCTGATTTCCCATAGAAAAACTCATACAGGCGTAAAACCCCATAGATGTCACTTGTGTAATAAAGCGTTTCATCAAAAAGGTAAGTCTTCAGGACTTAATTATAGAAAAATATGTATGTGTGGTAGACAATGCATTATTATTAGTATTAAAAGAAGAAGAGTTTTGGACTTCCAGTGTCTTTATTTCATTTATTCACACAACGTTTCGGGCAGTACTATCTCTGTCCGTTTTCAAATGTTAACTAATCTAATTCCTAAAGCTACTGAGTTTATATACAGTGGGGAGACCATTTACCCGTGACCGGACTTTGGCATTGGTGCGCTTTAAGAGTGGTTTCCAATGTTTGATATTTCAACACTTGGTTTGTTAAAGATATCATTATTGTTCTCAATAAAAACGACTTTTTAAATTATCGCTTTTTCCAAGGTGGTTCCCGTAAACAACCCGTGCTTCTGACCATTTGATGTTATGTTGTTGTGACCAAACATGGTTGACGAAAACAAAACCCTATGTGTCTAAACTAGATCGCATCTATCATGACAATGTGGGAAGTCATATATTGAAGAAACAAAACGTCCTTTATATGTAAGACTTGCAGAGCACAGACAACATACACAGAGGGGCGAAACATCGAAATCTGGGATTGCAGACCATGTTTGGTCACAACAACATAAATCAAGTTGTCAGAAGCACGGGTTGTTTACAGGGAACCACATTGGAAAAAAGCGAAAATTTAAGGAAGCCGTTTTCATTGAGAACAATAATAATATCTTTAGCAAATCAAGTGTTGAAATACCAAGCATTTGGAAACCACTCTTAAAAGCGCACCAATGACGGAGTCCTGGTTGAACAACTCCACGCTTGGCCACACCCAACTCCATCACTGCCCGAAACGTTGTGTGAATAAATGAAATAAAGACAATGGAAGTCCGAAACTCTTCTTCTTTTAATATACAAAGAACATATGTAATTACAAATATTAATACCTCGTATTTTCTTAACAATTGTTTAAAAATTAAATTCACTAGAACGTAAGTCTGGTTATAGTGGAGGTTTTTAGGTAACAAAATTACTTTTTTAAGGTTTATTGACGCTTCCTCTTCTGCAGTCCTTGTTGATACAGTACCTATCTGTTTAGGTGCAAAATATTTGTCTGCTATCGGTTTACGAATTATACAATTTTTTTTGGTAAAAGATTTTTTTAAACCGAATTTTAATGCTGATTTGATTATATAGGAAATTTGCGAAACCATATTTTCACGCATACAAATGAACGACCGTACAGATGTGACATTTGCGAAAAGGGATTTAACCAGATGTCAAACTTGATGTGTCACAAGCTGAAGGTAAAAATGGCGGTTTGTTATGGATTTCCGAGAACTAATTTGCTTATCTATAATATGTAAATTTATTATATATTTTTTATTATCCAGAACTTCCAAAAGAGGATTCATTTTCTTGTAGTATTTATTTGACTTATTTAATTTAATAAAATTGTAGGCTCATCAAAATCAAAGCGACATGATTCCTAGATACACATGTAAAATATGTGGTGAGGACTTCTTGAAACGGATTAATTTAAGGCAGCATGAACAATTTAAACACGGAATGGTCTGTATAGGCGGAGAAAAAGGAAATTTGGAGTATGTTTTCTGTACAATTGTTTGGTTTCAAGATCCGTTTATACACTGTTTAAATAAACATTTCTTTTTCCAGTTACTCAAACGCAATTATTGTAGACCCGATCAAGACTGACGCAATGAAGCTAGCCACAGAATCAGGCGAGACGCCGTTCGCGCTTCTTCGACCGCTCTCGGGTATTCCCGTTCTCGTTCGGGTACTCCCGGCCGGCGATAAACAAATGCTAGTGCCTGCAACCGCTGAAGATTTGAAGAAATACGGACATATTTCGATTAGGCCGAAAGTTGCCGAAAATACTACTGATACTGGAGTGGATAAAGAAAATAAAGGTAGCAGATCTAAAAAAGAATAATTATATCAGTCTGGTTTTTTTTTTTTTTAATTCTAGATCCTTCAAAGACAAACGGCTGTATCGTTCAAATTAAGGTTCCGGTGGTAGCTACAGTTATCCAGAAGACCGGAAATGGCAATGGTCCTTTCTCTATGAATGTTGTCAGCCCTGGACCGGGGAGATACTTGACGAAAGAGGTGGCAACATGGCTGATCTGCAAACGGACAGTTTCGTGTACAGTTCGACTTTAACAGCGGATGTTCTTGGAGATAGAGTTGAAGGAAGTGATGGCCGGAGTACGAGTAAAACTTCGGGTAATTGTGTGGGATTTGTAAAACTATTAATTCCAGTGATGTCGTTACGTTATATAAGTAGGCCACATCCAGCATTAGTATATTAAGGGTTTTTGACATAGCCGCCGTATTGGCGACCATTTTTGACCTTACTTGGTACTTTTTAGTCATATAATTAACGACCACGAACTATCTAAAATAGGGTTTAGGTCATAACCCTCTTCAGTATATATGTTCAGCCAATACAAAAGGTTCATAGGCAATGCGTAGAAAAGAGACGGTGTAACGCGAGTAGAATGCGAACAGGTAGAGAGTACACAAAGAATGCTGGCATGTAGACATTTCCCGACACGGTAATTGTCTATGAACCTTTCGAAGTGACTGAACTTGTATATTAATTAACTCAGGACTACTCCGACTAATATTTTTAGAACATGTCAATGGAATTGACGCCTTAGTGTTCGATGACAAGCTCGACAATCTTATGGCGAGTGTGGCCAATGCAGAAATTGAATTTATCGACCAGAGTGGCAAGATCTTGACTGAAAATGAGTTTCAGAAAAATATAGATAGTAAGTTTTAAAATGGATATGTTAAAGTTATTGTAATATTTTTTATACCCTGTATAGTAGGCGTGGTGATATAAAGATCACTGTTGATATATCTAAAAGAAATAGTATATGTATTTTTTTTCTTTTTAAATGGTACACATTATTAGTTTCTTTTTCAATTTTACCAAATATTTTGTGTGATTATTTTAGTAAATTCATTGGAGTTCAGTTACGATATTCCTCCAGCTACAGATTCTAACAAAATATTGGAAAATGGAGTAAATACGAAGGAAACATTGATTTTTAATGATCCTGTCATCAATATGCAGGTAAGACACCAGACACACGCAACGTACATGCGCAAACACCCAGGTAAGCATTAGCGTCAAACACGTAAAATTTATCGTAAACGGTTTTCGTGTTAGTTTTTATCTTGTAAAACAATATATTACTTTTATGGAGGGCCTTTAATAAAAAGTGTTTATACTTCTACCGAACAAAAGTGTACCTATACAAATAACCATTGCAAAAACTACAATATACTAAATAAATATTTTTTTATTATACAAGTGCAAACAGTTTTAATGGTATGACTTTAATTTTTTTATATACAGGCAGAGTTTACGTACATCTTACACATGTGTTTATATATCAAATTGATCCTTCTATCCTTCTGTTTGAAGAAATGTTCATATGGGTAACACAGCCGCCATGTCACTTTTTCTTTTAAATGTTTTAGGTATTAACGCCGGTTCTAGTCCATAAAGCGTTATTAGTATCTGTACTATATAAAATACATGAAAAAAAGCATTTTATAGATTGCACCCGCAAATCCAATCTGAATTCTTGTTGGTTGGTGGTCTGTTATTGTTTCAGGGCAGGTATCGGACGTCCCGTTTCTTTCATATCTAATTGCTTTTTTAAAGAACCACTTGTTTTGTTAAACTTATTTTTAATAAGAAAAGCACGGGCAATATGCGATAAAACGACGCAAAGATACAGTTCAACACCAACGGCCAGCAAACACATACCATAAAATAATAAATAAATAAACAGCACATAACATTACCTAAATAAATTAAAAGGACTATGTATTTTGGGTTGCCTGCCCATAACTGATGAAACGCGCCGAGGCCCAACGAAGTTATAAAAGAAACAACCTCGTTGGCCGGGCCTGGTTGGCGAAAGAAATGGTTTGTTTAGTTGCCGCTAGGCGGCTACACTAGTGCATTCTGTATTACTATTGTATTTTGCGTATTCGTTCTTCTTCTTTTTGACTTAAGGCATTTTGCATTTCATTCAGAAAATCCAGTCATAGAATACACTGACCGTGTGTAGTTTTCGTTGTTTGAATTGATTATTAGGGAGTTTTCGCATAGTAATAGATTTAAACTTTTGTTTGTTAGATGTTAGGATTATAATTGCTTGCTATTATTTTTTATTTTTATTACAAATTAGGTGGATCATTGACCCATTGAGCCGCGCCTGTTTTTATTAAACACAAAAAAATTATATATCTTGTTAAATCATACATTTTTTGATAGGTTTTACCAGACGAATCTCAAACAGAGTTATCAAATAATACTCCAGATGGTCTTAGCCAGATTGTAATTCAAGAAATAACTGGGCCATATGTTATCGACTTATGAGATTAAAAATGGAAGATATTTAAATTTATAGTAAAATGTTATAGAATATAAATTACTTTTAGACTTATTTAAGAAAAAAAATGTTAAGTTTTTTTGCAGAATAAAAGCTAAAGGAATAAAGTAATTTTACGATAAATATTATTAAACCTGCTAATCTTGGAATTACTTTGGAATTTAATACCTTTATAACTTTTTAAGTAAAAACGATAACATCCATATTCTTAAAGCCACATATTTTCTCTTAGAAAACTAATAGTTTTAACAAGTCAGAAATAATTTAATTTTTAGATATAATTACCATCGAAACGACCCTTTAAAAGTTATAAGGATATTAAAGGCCGTATTCACCAAGCTCTGACAAATATTTATCAGACAGCAAGCGTATCAGTCTGATAAATATTTGTTAGAGATTGGTGATTACGGCCGTAAGAAATGTTCGCCTAATATATATATGTATATATATATATATATATATATATATATATATATATATATATATATATATATATATATATATGATAGGCAGACATTTCTTATACATATCTGATATATATATATATATATATATATATATAATAATATATATATAATATATATATATATATATATATATATATATATATATTTTTATTTTTTTTTGAGCAGTGTATATATACAAGAATAATTAAGATGGTTTTAAGTTTGCTTTTTAAATATTTAATTTATTTGTAGTTTAAACACATGTTATAATAAAAGTGTAATAAGGAAAGTAAGTTGTAGTTTTATCAAGCATATCAAATTTGTATCAAATACTATATGAATATCTATTCAAATTTAATAAAAGCAGCGTTAAACCCAATTAGTAAAATATTGTCTCACTTAAAATTGAGTAAAAATCCAAAATAATGTGCAGACCATAAAGCCGGCTGTCCATGAGAGCGGTTTTCCGCTCACGGATGATAATTCAGCGTTGTGATTGGTTAGTGCAATTTAAAATGGTTTTCCCGCCAATCACGCTGAATTATCATCCGCGAGTGGAACGTCACGGGTGTTCACCTGCTGATGCATGAAGGAGCCGGCTCCCGACGTCCATGAGCGGTTTTCCGCTCGCGGATGATAATTTCAGCGTTGTGATTGGTTACTGCAAATTTAAAATGCTTTTCCCGCCAATCACAACGATGAATTTTCATCCGCGAGCGGAAAACCGCTCTCATGGACAGCCGGCTTCATGCGTCACGGGTGAACCCCCTAGGGAATCGGCTTTTATAGTTTGATTATCAAATTTCAAGATGGTTAATTTAAAAACAAAAAGTTTTCTACTAAAAATTTACAGATTGGTGCGATTTCTCTTGGCAGAACAGAGCAGGTAATGGAACACAGTTTTTTGTTATGACAACATAACATAACCTCAATGCACCCAGTATCTTAACCTTACAAAAATGTCCAAAATCGTTCCAATATCATTTCTCCTAACATTTACAACTCTTCCTTTTATTTTACGCTTTTTCTTAAAGAAAAATACGATAAACTTACCCTAAAGCTCAAAGAAAAGGATGATACCAGTTACTATCAGTGCATTTTCTTTGATTTAAAGAACTTCTATTGTAAGCCCCATTTGATTAACAAACAAGATTGTGGGGAACATTGCTCTTATACGCAACTAGAAACACTGTTACATTATATAGGAAGTGCTAAGAAGAGTATATGTGTGTGTATTTATATGATAACTTTGAAGCAAGTGGCCAATGAGCTTGTTAATGCTAGTCGAAGAGGAGTTAAGGTACGGATTATCACTGATAAAACTATGGGAAAGGCGACACCCTCTCAGTCTAATTTGCATTACTTTGAAAAAAATGGTAAGTTGATAAATAAGAGGGGCTTTGGAAAAGATATATATGTTAAGACCTAAGTCATATTATTTTTTGTGTTCTACACAACGCCAAAAGTCTTGGACCCCCTAGCATTTTGATACTTCTAATTTATTTAGAAAAAATTTAAAAGAACTAATTCAAAGTGTTGTCCATGTTGATTTTAATTTAGTTGAAAAAATATTTTGAGTTGATGTATGTAGCTAAAATAAAATAAACAACAAAAAAATGAAAAAACAGTGTTAATTTATAAATATCGTTTATTGCAACAAAAATTTACCTGTATGACAATACAAAAAAAGAAAATACAGCTAATACTCTGTGGGCCCTCCCCTACTTCTGAGTAATGAGTTTACACGTCTGGGCATGGAAATGATTAAATTATTAATTAATTCCTGCGATATGCGGTCCCATTCTTCTACGGCGGCTACCGCAAGTTCCTCCTCGGTTCTAGGTGGTGGATTGCGATTGTGGATAGCTCTGGAAACAATATCCCACAGATTCTCAATTGGATTCATGTCTGGGGAATTAGCTGGCCACTCTAATCTGTTGATTTCTTCAGCATTAAGAAGCTCCTGAACTCTTCTGCCTCGATGTGGTCTGGCGTTATCATCCATGAAAATGAAATTCTCTCCAGTTTCATGGCGGAGGGGAATGACAATTGGCCTAATAACATTTTCCATGTAAATTTCGCTAGTCATATTTTGTTGTATGCGAATTAATGGGGTTCGACGGTTGTACATTATTCCCCCCAGAACATTACTGTTCTCCCTTGATAGGGAACGACTTCACGAGGATAGTTGAGTCTTGACTGACGCCCTGGCTCTCTCCATACCCTTTGACGATGGTCATCACTGACCAGACCGAATCTTGATTCGTCAGAGAAAAGGACTCTTTCCCACTGGGCTAAAAGCCATTCCCTATGGTTTCTCGCCCACTGGTGGCGGGCAGCACGGTGTCGAGGCAATAAAAGAGGTACCCTTAAAAATCTTCTGGCCCGTAAATTTGCGCTGTGAAGTCTTCTGCGAATGGTATTGGTGGAAATTACGCGGTTGAACGTACCTTGGAAATGATCTCTAATGGCTGGGGCCGTTGCGTTCCGATTTCGGCGGGTAAATTGGATAACATATCTGTCCTCCCTTTCGGTAGAAACACGTGGCCGTCCACTACGAGGCAATCTTTCCACATTTCCAGTTTCTTGATACCTGTTGATGATTCGACTCACAGAAGATCTTGGAATATTTAAACTGGCTGAAATATGGTGATTGGAAAATCCAGATTCATGCAGAGCAATTATTCTTGCTCTGTTATAAACAGAAATTTCACGTCCTGGCATTTTCAGTTAGAACCAATGTAAACTTTGCGTATTTAAAAATGCAAATAAACTAAATAAAAGTAACTAAACAATTTCAAATCTTCGCAAAAACCACAAAAACTCTTATCTCCAAATAAGTATGTGATCTTTTTTATTTCGTAAATAAAAGAATATTTTTATCTGATACTAAAAATCATGTACGATTCTTTATAACCAAGATATACAGGGGGTCCAAGACTTTTTGCATTGTGTGTATATGAATTCGCAAGTATGCTCACATATTCTGGGACACAATATATATATGTATGGTTAAAAAATTAAAGTTGTATTCTTTTTTATTATTCTAAAGGTGTTCCATATAAAAGTCCAGCTAGTGGCGATGAGATGATGCATCACAAATTTTGTTTAATTGACGAAACAGACCGAGAGAGTGCCAAAGGATTTTCGGAAGTGTAAACCTTACTGCTCAGGCTTTTTGCAAGAATTTTGAGGCTCTTATTTTGACGAACAATTGGGAGATTATACAAAGACTTCAGTGAGGAGTTTGAGGAGTTGTGGAGGTTATTTTTAGGCAGCAACATGGTTATTTTAATGAAACTAGTCCAACAAATATAAAAGTAGGTTTATTTAGTTGATCATCTATTTTTTTTTTTTTTTTTGTTTTTGTTTTTTTTGTCATATGTATACAGTGAGGTCCTAAAGTCCGTCGCCCTTCTTCTAACTTTTGAACCGTTCGGTATATTTTCATGAAACTTGAAACAATATTTTATGACCAAGGTCTGCAATTTTTACATATCAGTGACAGCTCTAAATGTCAAGGTGACAGCTGGGCGCCATATTGCTTATTTAAATGGAAAGGGGTCTGTGGTACATCATTTTTAAGCTCCTGGCAGGTACTTTACAACCCTAGAATATAAAGTCAATACCTTCACTTACTACAAAATGGCGGTACTTTTAAAATAACCTAAATACCTGATTTGGATGGCCATATTTCAAAACTAATAAAGTTAGATGTACTTAATATAATATTTTCTTAAAGCTCTTTTAAAGATCTTTTAATGGTGATACTGGTGGTAAAATACAGGGTAGCAAAAAAGTATATATTTTTTTATGACGCACGCTGTATATTATATCACCATTAAAAAGATCTTTAAAAAGCTTTAAGAAAATAATACATTAAGTACATCTAACTTTATTACTTTTGGAAATATGGCCATCGAAATCAGGTATTTAAGTAATTTTAAAAGTACCGCCATTTTGTAGTAGCTTAAGGTATTGACTTTATATTCTAGGGTTGTAAAGTACCTGTTAGGAGCTTTATAATGATGTGCCCAAGACCCCCTTTCTATTTAATTTTTTCGCAATATGGCGCCCAGCTGTCACCTTGACATTTAGAGCTGTCATTGATATGTCAAAAT